>DWTO01004519.1:0-11472 GCA_018244755.1 Jemadia pseudognetus
TGGTGAATTGTGGGAGTGTTCTACACTCCTCTGCCTACCTCTTCGGGGATAACAGGCGTGATGTTACGTATGTTACGATAATCTTACAAATTATGTAATAAGCACATACAAAAATATTTAAAATTTAATATAGCCTTATTGGTCGAGCGTATTGCAGAATCCAAAACACAAAACCGCATCAAGTCGCATATAAAGTTCGTGTCGAAGTAGATGCGGTATTAATCAGTGCTCGCGTAGTAATTAACTACATTTCGTACAAGTCTTAGATGCTACTTCGGTGTTGGTTCAAGTTGTGTCCCAACGTGGTCATTACAAACTTGAAGCATCTCTGTACTGCATCTCGTCTTTCGCAGAGTCCAGATGCGGTAAACTTTGTCCACTATCAAAAATTATATTAAACGTCACTCACATAAATACACAAACAGATTCTAACCGGACTGATACATGCTTACTGTTCTGTAAACCAATTCTTCTTCATTTTGTAGCATCCTTTTAGGAAGCTCAGCGATCATTACCTATAGTAACTCCGAGTTTAGATGCCGGTACTGTGAATAGGGACTGGGTATCTTTGCCATATCATATGGCACATATATCGTTCTTTAGACAAGACAACCTACGCTTCGAATGCTTCTATTTGAACTTCGTTTTCGTTGTATTTTGCTCTGAACAATGAATTACGGTAATTTGGAATTTGAGTTTATCTTGCTTTGTTTTTCGGAATTCTCATTATTTAGTCTTCTCAATACTAATAATAGTGTTATTAACAAACTACTAAGGACTAAAGTACTATTCTTACAATTCTGCTATTGGTCTTTTATATTGTCATGACTCTAAGTGTCAACGGCCACTTTTGAATTTAACTTGCTCGTTTGCTTCTCTACTTTCATTAAAATAATACTTTTACATACATTAAAATAATACACATCCCAACTTTAGAAGAACTCCAGAAGTGCCTATACTATTTCAGCAGCAAGGATATCCGCTTTAAGGAATCTCATAGCCCACAATTTCAAGAAACAAGCAACGTATCGCTAAGTACGCACAGGAAGTGGAACTCCGTTCAATTAACTCTTGCCCGGCAATTAGCTGCACTCCGCGCGAGTTGGCGCGTGTGACCCCGATTGGCTGCTGTTTGATCTGAGTGCAAGTTACCCCTGTAGATAATGTGGTGGAAACCAGCAACTAAGTGTCGACTCAAGTATCTCTGTATCCGTATTAACTTCGGCAATTGATTTAAATTATTCGAAATTATACAGAAGTACATGAAGATTAAACTTTCAGCTTTCATGTTTTCGTTACATATTGTTGTTATTATCAACAGTATGCAACGACAATCATTGTCATTATCAACGTTTTTAGCGTCCCACTGTTGGACGTGGGTCTCCTCTCAAAATGAAAAGGTTTTCATATTAAATACTAAAGAAAATGTAAGCATGACAATAATGCATTTATTGTAAAATGCCACTGAATGTGTTGTTATTACTGATATAATAATATTATTGAATGACAAGATTCTCATTTCCAATAATTATATGTAGTGCTTTCACAGTAAACTACAATCGTCAATCTACTTAAGAAGTGTTAAAACAGTTTTTTTTGTTAAGAGGTAACCAGCACGCAGCTGTAGGTACCAAATGGCCCCTGCCTCCCATAGACATCTGCTTTTGCATCTCAAATGAAATATAATAATATATTAATTAGAAACTGTTAAAACAACTGCTTATCCTTTTAAATATCTAAAAAGGCTTTCAAGAATTACATTCAATTTAATTATCTCGTTGGAACGACTGTAAACCAGAGTTATAGCGACAGTAATAACAGATTACTATGTAGTCGAGCTGTATAGTGTTTGAGGATTACACAGGTGTAAAATATATTCCACGCACTCGTAGTTTAAAATATCCGTGTAAACTCTTTAATTTATAGACATTTTTCTATTATTATTGATGTTCTGACTGTTCTTTACTGTGTTCATATTACATTTTTATATTGCTATTATATTTAACTAATTATTATATTAAATTAAGAGATACATGGAGGTACTTATCCCAAGTAGAATTCAGTTTTGTCAAGTCTGGGCAACGGAGAAAACGTGTGGTTGGTTCATAGTTCGCACTAATAATATCTTCTTTACTGATTTTGTTGGTTTACTATTTGTAGTATACCTAAATGAATATAACGTTGTAATTACACTGCAGTTAGATTGTATTAAGTTAAATGTTTGGTAATACCCCAGAAATACAATATTCAAAACGAATTGCATGTATTTTAACCGTTCATGTATTTCTTAATATTAGTAACTACGAGTATAATAAATATATTATTATTAGTTATTGTCTGTATTTCTCAAACAAATGACAAGTCCACTGGAAGCTTTTAAACAGACTTCAGTCTCAACAAACTTTGTAACGATTGTTTCTCACTGATAAGAAGTTCCGCAGGGCATTAACGGCTATAAACTCAAGACAAACATGGCTAAGCTGATACAAAATTCACTATTAACGAAAGCCGTCACTAGCCAACAGTTCATATAGAATGAACCATAAATCTTGTTGTGCTATGGTAAATTAATGGCTGATATATTTTACAACCAGACGCAGAATCAATACTTTTGTTCATCAAACATATTGTCGTCTTGGAAGGAATTCAGACTCACATTAAACAAACGAGCCGATTAGTTCTGATTATACTGTCCTGTATGCTATTTTCTGTTTACGGTAAGTGTGAAAAGGCTTTACTGAGCCGCGATATGTGGGTAGTCTGAAACTATTCGCAGGTGGCGCCACAATCGGGTGAACAATGTTTGAATAGAAGTCGGCGTTTAGACAGCGCCTTGCGGATGACGCCGCTTAGTGTAGAGAAGACGTGGACGTACAGAACAAATATATACAGAGAGAACATCGGCCGATTTTTTTTTATTATACATGAATAAAGAATAAAGAAAAATCCGTATAGGACTGCGATCATACAGTAGGTGTAAATCGGGTATTTGCGGGATTTTTTTTATAACTAACGGAATAATATCGGAATAATGCAAATAATATAGTTTGATTTTTTTTTTAATAAATAACTTTCATAAAAGTTCCACTAACCTCACTCTGCACTGCCGTGCCAGCTACTATATTGACAAAACAAAGTACAATTCAAATCATCACCATCCAGCTGGTGTAACGTGAATGTGCGCTACCCTCGTCTGCCTACCTCTTCGGGGATTTCAGGCGTGATGTTGCGTTATCATCATCCCCATCAAAGCTTATATTGGTCACTGTTCGACACGAATCTCCTTTGACAGTCAAACGGTTAAGACAGACAACTATCGCATCCGATAAGACACCTGAAAAACGTAGTCTCTAATGGTACACTGATCTGTGTATAACACATCACTATGAAATTCATCTAGATTCTGATAAAAAAGATGCACCCTCTGATGCCACACTGCTCTGTACGCGTTGCACAAACTTCGCATCCGTCAAAGCACCTGACTCTTTATTAAACTCGCGCACCGTCCACCGCCTACTCGCGCTGCCAGGTGGTGCCTATACGAAACATCTTTTTGAGCAGACTGTCTCATATATACCAATATTTCAACATGAATACTCATGAAAACGTTACATTTCGCGGGGGGAATGCAAAATAAAATAGTAATGATAAACAATTGATGATAACAATGATAAACACATTCTAATGATAACCACAGCCTTTGCGTTTGTAATAGATCGTTTTTAAACGTAGGGATGTACATTTAAATTAACTATGTTGTATGCAAAAGCAATCTTTCACTGTATTAAATCACTGTAACTAATAGAAAGCTGTAACGAAATATAAAAATATTTTAAACAACAGTCAGAGATTTGTTACAACCCCTAAATATCAATTTGGTTCCGTTTATACCAAACCAGTTTTACTTTCGCTTTCGACCTAAAGAAGAACCAAATATTTGTTTACGACTTCAGGTCAGCATAAAATCGAGTCTCGATCAGACACTAATGTTTACCGATAATTGGCTATCCCCGTTTGTTTTTGCTATATCATGAACAATATGGTCCCTTAATTTAATAAAAATAACGTGCACTATTAAAATATCAAGAGGGCTTGATGTCACATTGTCTATAGACAGCCTTAGGCAGCTTCAAACGGCAGCGTAAACGATGAGAGAAGTCGTTCTCCGCGATCCCCAACTCTGATGCCCAGCGTGGAAGTTATGGGCAAAAAACCCTCAGGATTGTCCCATGTCCAGCAATGGACTTAAACAGGTTGATGAAGATGATATTTCAATAATTCGTAGCTGTTTTATCTTACATATTATCACTATTAGTAACGTTTGCTTGTGACATAATCATGATAATACCGAAACGTAGCAACGCGTAAACAAAAGACAATTTCAATCCACTTAAAACCAAGTTAAACAAATAAAAGACCAATCGGAAAGAGAAATTAAAAAGTCTGGCGTCTTCCGTACTACTTTTATTTATAAATTGTACATCTTAACCGTCAGATATAGTATCGAGCACCTGCTAACTGAGTTACCGCCAGCGATGCAGCCGCCCACGCAGTAAGAGGCAAAATGCAATAATGATTCCAAGGCGTATTATAAGATTAGATCCAAGAGATATTTCCAAGGCGCTTTTCCGCGTCCCATTTATATCGAACTCGCTTCGATAATTAATTTTATTAGAACTGCAGAAGCTTTAGCGTTAGCTTCTTATAGCGTCTGTGATGTTACGCAATTTGAATTGTAAAAATCATTTTTACAAATGCACGTCGCGTCTGCGAGGTTAGTGATATTCGGTACTCGGTGCTCTCTGCTTACCCCTTATGGAATCTGGCGCTATGGTATATTAATATTAAATATTTTTGAGGTTAATAAATTGCAGTATATTTGAAATCAAATAGCTGGGATACCTACTTCATTACGCTGCTTTACTTAAATAAGGGTTTTTGTGATATTATCCAAAATGTCTGTTAGAACTTTTACCTACATGATCGGGACGTGGATTCCAAATACGAGTATATCGAAAGGTCAATGAAACAACAACATAGAAACAACAAAATGAATGGATTATTATTAAAACACTTGTGAGGATTAATAATAATTACGTAGAATTATGCATTTTTTATTCCTTTCAATAATACTTCATGTGCTAGTTACATCAATTTGAATTAATTGTTAATTTATCTACATATAAGTTAACGTGAATTGATAATAAGAATAGTGAACTCCGACTGATGGTGACTTTAATTCAATCAATAGACGTACCTATAATTAGTATGAGAATTGAATAGTGTATAATAAATTCCGTGATTATAAAGTATTATAATACTCAAAAGTACTCGAATACTCAAGTATGATAGCATTAGTAAGTTAGTAACTTACTAATGTTATGGTACTTGAGTACTAAAGTCACAAGTGCTTATAATACGATATATATAAAAATATATGAACTGAATTCAAAAACCAAAAATGCTTGCTTCAAAAACAGCGTTCAACAATCAACTAGAACTTCAAAAGCACTAACACTACTCGAGCTATACAGGAACTTGTTCCGTTCTGCAGTTGAATATTGCAAGAACAACGAAAATATTGTACATTACGCAACCAAAGCAGTTGTCGGCGGTAATTTTCTAGACTGAAGTGTCTAAAGTTAATGTTTAGTGTTCGGCAAAGCGTCTAAGGAACGGTTCGTCAACGTGACGTCACCTGTGTTTTTTCGTAGAATTTTTTTTATCAATTAAAATTAGGATAACCATAATCATTAGCGTAAGTTCCTTACTGCACTATGTAGGTCTACTCTGAGAGATTTTTGCCCATAATCTCTACACCGGGTATCCATAAGATGATCACAATTAATGATTTCATAGAAAAGTCTGATGAATATTAAATCCACGTAGATCGTTACAAACATGAGTTGTAAGTTTTTACTTCGCTTACACTTTTATTCACGTAGAAAAACCATATAAGTAACTTAAAAGTTGAAAGTAAATTGTTATCGCAGAGAAACTGTCATGGCTTATTATATAAACCATTTGAATACATTTCTTATTTCCACTTTGTAGACGTGGGTGTAAATGATGAAACTGCAAATATCATCATCATTGACGTCATCAACAGTTTAATCAATCAAAAGATTCAAAAATTGAAACCTTTACGATAGCGATCTAATTTGAATCCCACACGGTACACGCTAAGCAAATATAACTTATAACAGTTAATTAAAATATTACCCACATGCCTAAACGTAAACTAGAAGACTAATGCAAAGTAAACTTATCAAGTTCAATGTCTCAGATTAAACCATTGTGATCTACCAGAGTTTCGTTAGTGATGTAAGAAAGAAATAATAAACACGATTCGCCGCGCAGCAGTTCCGCGGCGCGCGCCCGGAACCCGTCCAACTATTCTCCCCGAGACTTTCCTTGTTCATTAGCGGTTAATTAAATGGGAAGCATTTTTAACTTTTCTATTATACTTTCAACTTCATTGGTTTTTATATTATGTAACAGTTTATATATTGTATATTATACACACTAGTTTATGTACGGTTATTATTTTATTTTTTATTCAGGGTTTTAATCTTTTTATAGTTGTACAATGGGACGCATTTTAGGACGAGATGGTACGGCCAAGTGCAGGCTGGCAGACTTCACATATCTACATAACATTATGGATAACTATAAGGTGTGAAGATATCTTTCTAATGTTTCCCTTTACTGTTACAGCAAGCGATTTTACCCATAAAAGGAACATAATTCCTTAGAGAAAGAGGCGCGCGCCAGAATTAGAAGTCAGGCCAACGGAGTGCATAGAATAATGAATCAAAGTTATACATAGAATGCAATGACCATAGACTACAACTTGATTATTCTATGAAGATGTCTTTATCCAATCTTTTATAGCACAGAATTACCATACATGTTGTACAGTTATGATTTTGCACCGGAAAACAATTCTCAATATACCTGCTTACTAAGCATTTCAACCCCAAGAGCAACAAGACAAGCACTGCGGTGGTATTCGAGTCGCACGTTGCACACTTAACAACACTTACTTCCATTAAATTACAACACATTGTTGTGCCTAAGATGTTGAATGCGGTTCCGCTTTCCGAAGTTTAATTTTGCTGAAGAAGCGACGAAAACAAAGTACATTGGGGTTGGAGCGTTTCGCGACGTCGGAGCAAGTTGGTTCGCATCCGGAACACTCTTAACCCTTTTAACATTTTCCTTGTTCATTTGCTACTGAATAAACAGTACCATTTTTCATGTTAATAAGATTTTTTAAACGAACCCCATATTTTTTTGGCAACACATGAAAAATATGTTATGAAATATTTTTAAACCCAGTCAGAGTTTGTCTATATTACAAATGCCTATATTACACATTATTAACCCCGACATTACTAATGTTTAAATGCTTGATTCCACAACTGTGTTAATAGTGTTTTATAACAATTAATCACGAATATACCTAACAACATGTATAATTAAATTATTCGTTGAGATAATTCCTATTTCCCCCAACGCGGTCGATATATGAACAAAAATACTAAATGTTAGCAACATCGTTGAAAATCCAACAGCTGACGTTCAGAGAGCAATTTTTTAAAACAGACACATCTAGAATAAAACAGATGCAAGCATAAAAGGAAACGTTTCGAGAGTGCCGTCCTCAGAATACACAGGAGTTTTCGCTCCAAAGGCAACAATGTGCCGACTATAGCATGTTGCAAAAAGTCAATTTTCGTGGTGGTATCATAACAGAGAATGCGATATTACTGCAAGTGTACTTCAGAGCAACTTTCGCATTTTATCACTGTACTAACCAAGAGAATGTGGAGTATGAGACTCCAAGAAACGACAAGAAATAAATGCAGTATTGTTATAACACTCATAATATTGAAGACCCAAAAATCTGTTCAGATATGCTACAAAATTTTTCTCACCAGAAACATATATTTATTTATGCTTAATCACTCAAGTTCTGAAGAGACATTGCGAAACAGGTATATTTATTCAAGCCAGGGCTTATTCAAGTTGCAATCGCTAAGTACTAGATATAAAACTATGCCGTAGCAGTCATGCGAAATATTTAAAATAATACTGCCATAAGTCAACATCATACACTGCTTATACTATTATATATATTCTGTATATCCATCTTGTACGGTTCAGTATACCTTGAACGGCATAAGATGGAAGAAAGTTGTGGAGTGTAGAAAAAGAAGAAGACAAAAGAGTACTGCTGAATTTGGAAGGGTCAGGTCGGGGAGGAGTGGCGCCAATTAGGGGAGGCCTGTGTCCAGCAGTGGACCTCCAAAGGCTAATGACGATAATTAAAGTTATGCCAGTATGTATAATTTCAGGTATTATCATTTGAGGTATATGAAGTCTGACATTTAACGCCTTTAATTCTGATGGGACACCTGTTTTTAGGTGTCCTCATTTAACTATTTATCTATTATTTATCTTGTACACTCTGTTCGAGGCTTACTCGCGCAGCTCATTCATTTGTTGGAAAAAATCCAGCCACAAAAAACGACAAGTACAAATTCCATCCAGATTAGTTTTTCGCGGTCGTAACGTTGCTTTTAGCAATTCAGTGTATGACACCGCAGTAACTTTCGTGGGTAACCAAACCAAATTTCGAATTTAAATTTCAAATATAACAAACATAACATAACGCATGTATTTCTTCGAAAATATAGACTGAAGATACAATAATCTCACTTTTCTCCAATTATGTTATAACGTATGTGAAATGAGAGACAAAATTTGTTTTCAGCCAAGATTTTTAATAAGCTCCTTTAAATATCTTATATCCTTTTTGTCGTGCAATACTTCATCATCAGAATCCGATGGCGTGGTGATTCGCGGTCTTGACGACGGTCCAGGCAGTTCCCTGACGAACACATGCACCTAATGAAATGGAATTAAACATATAACGAAAATTTATGTAAACTTATATTGCAGTATAAAAAAGCAGTGTTAGGCCTAGTGGTTTGAAATGCGACCTCTCACTCCGGGAGACCGGGTTCAGACCCTAGCCCACACTTCTTAACAATGTGCGTTTTAAGTATAAATATTACTTGCTATTGAATTTGTGCCCGGTGCATGGCAATAGGCTCACTACCTATTCCATAGTGGAACGTAAACGTAACTGGTGAAACGTGGGAGTGCAAGTATTATTATGTTTTTTCAAATATGTACATATATAATATGTTTTTTATATATACAATAGACTAAAACATAAAACATTATTATTTTTATTATTGTTATTCACATGCCTATCGAGTATTACTAAATTTTCCTGACCTAGATTTTCTAACAGAAATTTCTAGTGGTGATTCAAAGTCTTGACTACTTATGCCCCGTGTATGGCAATAGATTGACTCCCTATTTATCTGCCTATCTCTTCGGGGATTACTGGCGTGACGATAAAGTGTTTCAAAGTGCAAATCTAGAATCTATAATTTTAACTGTGACGGCAAAAGAAAACTTGCTGCAGCAATTTTACCGTTCATATATGTCATCGTTGTTCTTTTGGAGAACGTTGAACAGACACTAAAAGTAGGAATTTTTACAATGTACTCTTCAGAGATAGCAGGGATTAAAACAAATCTGGATAACCTCCGACAAAAACGTTGGGTAATTCTAAAATTCTTAGACACAACAATGCAATAAATAAATAACATCAAAGATGCTCGTTATCAACAAAATTTTAAAATTCATAAAGAGTTTGCTCATTACATTTTAAAATAATGTCATGCTAATAAAGAAAAAACTGTAAATAAATGTACGTCAGTAATAAACCTCTATGTAATTCACCTAAGTGATTCGCCATTAATTTCTCGATGCGGTTAAAACTGTCGATATGCGGTCCAATCGGACAGTATTTATTACCTCGTGGCACACGGCGGCAATGTTCCGTAATAATTTGAATGCTCCTTCAACTTTCATATTATATTAATGGAGATTTACATGTGTCAGTCGTATTTTATCAGAATATTCCAACTACCTACCATCGTTGCATAACATTTAAGGTCGAGAATGTGAATTCTTGCGCAACACTATATACAACAAAATGTTATGATCGAGTGACGTTAAGATAACATGCTGTATCACAGACAATTAAAACTAGTAAAAGTCCACATTCAAACTTTTAATAAAGGGTAGTAATTTCTGAAGACTATATTTGTTCATTACATTTAATTTAAATTTATAATATTTTTTGCAGTCGTGTACGCATAAAACTGTCTGCTAGAATTTATAAGCAACAGAACACAAATCAGAAATAAAAGACAGTAATAAGTAATTAATGAACAAGTTTTGTATCTATCTATATTAATTGGCTTGTAATAATTCAAAAACTAAATTTAGACTAGCAAATACAAACTGAATAACAATTACTCTGTATTATCTATACAATTTGTTTCACTAAATGTGTAATGAATTCCTTCACGTAATTACATGGAATGAAATACAATTTTGTAAATGATATTTAATGAAACAAAAATCATAAAATGGCAACTATGTTGTAAGTTCCTCGGTTGACGTAAGATATGCCACTGTTCGTAGCGTATTTTACCTAGCGGGCCACCAATATCTCTATGCGGTTTTAAACTGTCAATATGCGGGCTTGCCGGACACTATTTATTGCCCTACGGCTCGAAAGTTCTGTAATAATTTGAGTATAGCGATTCCAAGTTTTATAGTAGTTGTTTTATTTAATAGCTAACTTTGAGTCGTTTATAATATTAAATACGATAATAAAACTAAGGTTTTAATGCACACGTGCGGCTTTATGTGTTTATGCTTAATTTTAACAATTTACATGCTTATGATAATAAATGTTTTATATAAATAAATATACAAAACAAAACGTTTTGGTGTTCATTGTAAAAACTCAACATTTTGATTTGAATTACTTTTTGTATAAAGAATTGTCTGATTTATTTATAGTTTTATATTTACTGGTATGGATTATTATTTATAAGCGCATTTTGTTGCACGGTCAAATGCCATGCGGACTTTAGTACTTCATTTAATTTTTAAAATATATATGTAAGTTTTAAATATTTGAATTTTTGACAGCATCCACTAACGCATCCCTAACTGAAAGCAACCTGGTCTCACTCACTGAAGCACTCATCGTTAATGTTATATATTATATAGGTACTCATCAATACATATGAATTGAGAAAACGTGTCACGCATGTTTATAATAAGGAGACAATTGATCGACACGTCTGTCGATTGACAATAACTGCTTAAAGTTGCATTCAAAGCACTTCTACTTTCATGATAATATAAATATGGAGATTCTAATTATACAAGGCTTAGGCTTAGGCGTGATCAAAGTGTACGGTGTATGACAATAAGCGCTGTACCAAGTAGCTGTTATCTATATATTAATACGTGATGCAAAAACTTTGGACCCCTTTTTACGAAAATTGCGCGGACGCAGGAGCATAAAAT
>DWTO01004520.1:0-11470 GCA_018244755.1 Jemadia pseudognetus
GTTTCGCCAGAAGACACGAGTTTCAGCCACCGGAACAGGCCGGACTTCGTGGAGGATATGGCACCATAGACCACATATACACAGTGAGGCAGATTATACAAAAGCCCGAAATGTATAATTAGTCTTTGGGTCTAACTTTTGTGGAGTATAAGAAGGCCTTTGACTCCGTGGAAACCTGGGTAGTTTTGGAATTATTACAGCGATGCCAAGTAGACTATCGTTATATCGAAGTGTTGTGATGTCTCTACGACGTCGCCACTATGTGTGTCCGAGTACAGGGCCAGCAGTCTAATCCAAACTAACTGCGATGAGGAGTGAGACAGCGCATTGGAGCATATTGTACCGAAGAAACCGAAACTAAGGCCGAAACTAGATTTTTTGGCCGAAACCGAAAGTTCGGTCGGTCACTATTGTAAACATTTTTAGTATCAGAACGTATTTTTAAGTTTGGAGGAACCGCTTAACGCTACATATAAACAACCCAATGTTACAGAACTCCTTCAATACTCTCGCAGGAAGCTTAGTGCGATCGCCGACATGGACAGTGACCGTTATTGTGTGGTTCCGCCGTACGGCGTGGGCGCACTCTGAGGCTGCATAAAAACAAAGTAGTCGCCTCATACGAATGGATTCACTTAAAATGACCGTTCATAAAACTTAAGTCACGCACATTGTCATAAATTCACATTACACTTATAATATTGGTATTAAGGATCTATAACACTAGCGACTACCTTCCAAACACATTGTACACTCAGGTGTACTACCTACGGCTGGCTCGGCTCGTGCGATTGGGAATACGTTTTAAAATCAATCCCTAAAAGATTAAAATACATGTTAAAAATATTTTGCTAGTAATTTGGATGACCTTGCCAATCTAGTCGCCGATGTGAATAAATATTGTATGTAGTGTATATAGTGAGCGACGCGCGTGCACCCGGCAGGGGCTGGACCTGCGCGTGCAGCACTTCCACGGCTTCAGCGCGCACGGCGACGGCGGCCACTACCACGGCGACACCACGCCCGCGGCGGCGCGCTACGAGGGCTACTTCGTGCCGGCCGCCGCCGCGCTGCGCGTGGACGCGCCGGCGCACACGCACGGGCTGGCGCGCGACTGACGCGCCCTCGCGACCACGAGCGCGTTGCCTGCTGTCCCTCGCGGATCTTGTGCAGAATGTAGCTTCCACCAGTGTTTCATGATCAATTTCATAATTCCTCCAAACCACTTTAATCCGTTCCGATCGCAAGGATGTCTTTTCGAATAGGTTCTTACAATGTACAGTTATTGGTATTATAATGTCCTTTTTTATTACGCATATGTCAATAAAACAAATAAAAATGAATGGTTTTTTAATATATAATAGGTAATTATTTATTATAATATTCATGAGCAAATATTAAAGGAGCCATCCAAAAATCGTAATGCGAATTTCATGATTATTTTACTTCCCCCCTCCCCCCCGCAACTACGTCCTTGTCACAGCTAGTCACATTTATGAGATTCTCCAACTAGGGTGTCTTGACATTATTTTACAATAATTAAATTTAAACAGAGTTTCGGTATTATTTTTATTTCCATTTAAATAATTCTTGCATAAACTTAATAATACTTAGATATATTATATTTTGAAATGTGACGTCACAAAATTCAAGACAGGTCAGGAAACTGACTCGCGCGGCCGCGCTGCCCTCCTGAACAATGTGTACTGAAAAGCTAGCAATTGATAAACTGATTTTAGGGAAGACCCGCGGGCCTTGAGAGCGTACTATTAAACAATCAAACACCACAATACCTGTACTAAAATAGAGTTTAATGTTTCACTGCTTACAAGTAACTTCCCGTTAGCTTCAAGAACGAAATAATTTCATAACACGTCAGCAGCGCAGCCCCGCGGCGGCGCGCTGCGCGTGGGTTGTACATAACATTTTAAATGACATATAAAAATACTAACGTTATCTATGCTTATGTACAACGATTCACAAATTATTTATATTTGAATTTGACATAAACACTTTTTAAAGAGAAAAGAGTCTCGGAAAATGGTACGACGAATTACTTCAGAAGAACAAAATGAAATTTACACACTGAAAGATAGATTGCTTTCAAATGTCGAAACACGATCGAGATAGGTTGTAAGAATGGCGACGCTGCATATTTAGTATCTACAAGGGCTAAAGATTTACGACAACGCATAAAATTATAGTGTACAATGAAATTGAATGCAGGCTCGCGAATAAACTTGATCGCCACGAGCCAGTGCGCTAGGATGCATTACGCAGTACCGATCGTATCTAGTTATTTTTCTGCCACGCCAGTGTACGACATATTACATTGAGTAGACTACAATACATAGTAGGATATGAAATGTTGTATACAAAAATAAAGTCACATGAGGTGCGTGTTACCCAAGCGTTCTGAACAACAAGTATGTAATGTTGCCCCTGGCTGACCGGGGCCCGGGCGCGGGGCGGGTGCGGCGCGGGCGCGGGGCGGGCGCGGCGCGGGCGCGGCCTACTCGCTCTACGTCCTCCGTCCGCACTGCGCCGTCCGGTGGAGGGATACTACACACGTTTTACTTACGAGTTTAATCAAATCGCTTCTTACTAATTAATTTATACAAAAATATAATACTCAGCTAAATTTTTTACAACCACGAGCAATGAATACGATACAAAATCGATTGTGACACGGCGTCACACCGGCAAAATTAACTTTCTAAGTGTACATAGCTTACTTAGGCGCGGCGCGCGGCGCTAGGAGCGGAAGCAGCGCACGGCGCGCACCACGTACTGGCGGCAGATGGGGCACTCGGCCAGCTGCGCCGCGCAGCGCGTGCAGGCCGCGATGTGGCCGCACTCCAGCAGCACGCACTCCAGCGGCGCCGCCATGCAGATCTTGCAGCACTCCTCCAGCGGCAGCTCGTCCAGCTCTGCCGTGCCAACATTACGCGAGCTGCACCCTTACGCTAATTTTCTCGCACTCCAGGCAGCACGACTGACATACCTGACATGGCTATCATATCCATGAGACCCTCGACAAATATATTGTACACACTCATTCCCCGCGAGACGACGCTCCAACGCTCCAACAACAGATAGGAACAACAAATACTAAACATGACTCTCATCGTGAGCGTGTCTGAGCCCACTGCTACTGATACGCCTCCGCTGACAATTTTTTTCCCCAACTCTGCACGCCGAGTACGCGGGCTAGGGAGCGTAGAGTGCGGCTTCTCGCACCACCCACGCTACTGCCCGAAGACGGCCTGGCCATGTAGCTGTGATCTAGTCAACTCTTACGATACCCTAATGTTTCGGACCGAGGTCGGGGCAAGTATTCCTTCTTCACCCAGATACTGATAAAATATTACTATCAAAACTAAAAAAAATCGTCCGACAAGAAAGAAAAACGTATTGACTGGCACATGAAAGAACGACGAAACAGATACACAATAAAAAACAGGACCAAATAGGACGAACATTGGTCGTAAGTAATGGAAGAGTTGGAAGTATCCGTAACCGACGTGCGTGCAAGAAGAGAGTTACTACTTTCTCTTCGCACTGCAGTAGAGCGTCGAGCCTGGACGCCGCTCACCGTCGCGGAACCTGGCGTGGTCGCGCCACAGCAGCCTGGCGCGCTCCAGCAGCTCGCGGCGCTCCACGCAGCCGCGGTACTCCACGCGGTTGCGCGCCAGCAGCTCCTTCAGCTGCTTCACGGTCAGCATCTCCAGGTCCGACGGCCGCTTCAGGCTCTCCAGCGTGATCTGCTCCGGCGCACCTGCGCATCGCCACAAACACTTCGTGGAACGAACGCTGCACTTGCAGCTTGTTTAACCTTCTTCTATTCCGTTCTTTCCGTAAGTCTAGGACCCACAAGGTTTCCAAATTAGCGGCGAGCCCGCCCGCCGTGTGGTAAGAGGTGGACAGAGTGAAAAAAATGTTTCAGAGGTACAGAAATATAACTGAGTAAAGAAAAATATTATTATTATTATTATACACTAGAGACCACCCGCGACTTCGTCCGCGTGGAAACCCTACCATAACGTAACAATATGAGCAACATTAGAAATATGGTAGTTAAGTATTGAAAAGTCCTAATCATAGGTCTATAGGTATATAGGTCCCCGCTCCCGCTACCGCCTTTGGCGCCGCCGTGCCGCTAGGTCGCGCATTCAGTTTTCAGAAGCGATAAATGTATCTTTTCAATTAGGAAACGGGTAAGCTGGCCCGGCGAACTTCGTGTCGCCTTACGACAAAATTAATTCTCGTTATTCCCGTGTAAATCCCGATTCCTCGGGAACTCCGGGATAAAAGTAGCCTATATGTTATTCTTGGTCTTCAGCTACTTACATACCAAATTTCATCGTAATCGGTTTAGTAGTATTTGCGTGAAAGAGTAACAAACATCCATACATACTCACAAATTTTCGCATTTATAATATTCATAGGATTAAATATAACTATTGTACTGTTGACTGCCTCGTTGGTCGTATTGACAATAGACTCACCATCTATTCCATAGTGGTACATAGACTTAACTGGTAGAACGTGGGAGTTTACTCTGCTTACATCTACTGGGATTACAAGCGAGATTTAACTTTTTTATCTCTAAGGTTCTATATAATATTTGTAAGTTACAGTGTTCTATTTTATTTCACATTGTCACATCGCAGTCCGTCCTTGCATGAATGCAGTTCTAAGCGGATTATATGCCATAGGGCCTTACAAACGTGGAATGTAGAGACTACTCAATGGACGCAGGTATTATGACGGCTTATTGCTGAGTGACACGCCAGTAAAGGGTTGAAACACGTGATACAAAAATAAAATACTGTTATGTCACTAAGTTGCTGACAGCTTTTAAAGTATATTATGATATTGTTTTAAATATGTAACAAACATAACATCACGCCTGTAATCCCCGAAGAGGTAGGCAGAGGAATGTAAAACACTCCCACGTTTCACCAGTTGCGTTTATGTCCCACTATGAAATTGGTGGTGAGCCCATTGCCGTACATCTTTCATATATGTATATAAAAGATATACATACATTTAAATATGTATTTCTTTCAGTTTCACGCCACGTCATCAAGCACAGAGGATCAAATACTTCCTTACAGGCCTGAATTTCAGTTCTTCTATACTCATCACTCTCTTCATACATGCACTGATTTATTCTTCGCTTTACGCCATCTTTAACTATTTTGGCAGTCCGTTATGGTTAATGGGTTTGCTCTTAAATTAGAAGGGTTAGACCGTATTAAGCTATCTTCGCCACGTCAGGTTTGAAAAAATTTAAATGCCTCAGAGTTTATGGAGTTTTTTACGATTTCTACAATGCCTCGTTGCAAGCGCGACTTCTGATCAAGAAGTTCCGGGTTTGATTCCCGGGCGAGGTAATACTAGGTTTTTCTAACTTAGATTTTTTGGTTGAAATTTGTAGTTATGGCTCGGAGTCTGGAAATGTGCCCGGTGTATAGCAATAGGCTCACTATCTGGTAACTGGTAAACGTAATTGGTAAAACATAAGAGTGTACTACGATTCTTTGCCTACCTCTTCTGAGATTATCGTCGTGATGATTTTTCATTATATTCACTTTTACAGTAATTTTTTTATTAAATATTAAGAAAATATTGGAAAGTCACAAGTTAAATGACCGGCATCTGCAGTGCAAGGCAGGAATCGAAACCACAAAGCCTTAGATAGAGATTTAGATGTTATTATCTACGTGTAATTTAACACTATTATTACATGCAAGTCCGCATGTAATTTAGCACTAAGCATTATTAAATGTAACTAAGTATCAGTATAAATATCATTATCCTTAGGAAATGGTACCTAATAATCCAGAGATACATTGCCTCGATCGTTATCCTGTTGAGCCAGTATCATAACATATATTTCCGTGCCATTTATAAACAATATACATACTTGAAATATACGACAAATATTGGCTAATTCTCGATGTTACTATCAATTTATAGTCATTAAAATGTCACTGTTTCTAAAATCAATGCCATATTTCTTTCAAATCGCGATATGGAACATAGCTGAATATTCTGTTTATAGCTTATATGTAGGTGTTTGTAGAAAACCTTGGGATGTTCAACTATTATCAGAACCTAATTATATGATAGCTCCGGTGAAAATTACAATCTGTAATTGACAGTCCTATTTTTTATGTGAACAGAATGACAATTGAGCAGGCAGCATATTACTATATTATCATAAACTGTTATCATCGCCACAGTGTCCTTAAAGGGTAGCCAAACAGCACCGGAGCCAAAAGTGTCGATCCCTATAGACCTAATATGTTTCCATGTGACCAGGTATTCGTACTGTTATTGTAACGCAAGCTAAAAATATCCCAATGTGTTCACAAAAGCGAAACCATTACACAAACAAGTGCACAACGAAATCAATAATACACCCTGAATGGACGTGAGCTTGAAGCGACTGATCACTCGTTGGCACGCCAGTAAAGCTTCAGTATGATTATAAAAATTTTCATTTGAAACCATTTCACGTGTAAACTTTATTGATTTTTATCCTTACAAACAATACGCTCTTAATAATATTTAGTCAATACACCAATCTCATAACAATACAAGATACACATCATTCATTCCACAATACACACCAATCAATACACAATATGCGATACACATTAATCAATTCAATCAAAGACATTAAGTGCATAAACATGTGTATTTCTATTAATATACATATAAATAATATAATTTCGTATTCTTAGTACATGTAAAAGCTATTCGCATTATTGTATGTTGATATTATAAATAGTTACGTTAATTAAAAAATATAGGATGTCAGTCATGAGAAGAACTTATCGATATATTGTTGGTACTATATCGTCACGCTAGTGCCCTTTATGGGGTATATAGAGAGTTACAAATACGTTAATTATAAACGAACGTTACTAGTATGTTAAAGCTACGTAATATTTTTTACGTTTTAATGAATGAACGAAGTATTATGACGAATTACGATTAATAAACACGCTACTCAGGGATTGGAACTAGTGATGTGAAGGGTCAACAATACCTACTATAACGAGTAACAGATAACATAATATCACTCTTGTATTTCTGTAAGGGGTAGGCAGAGGAGTGTAATACTCCCACATTTCAGCGTCCTAGAATACAGGGTATAATGTTAATACATTATACCCTGTCATCTACGAGTATTACTCAATAGTAATACTCGTAGATGATAATATTAAGGAGAGAAAAAACACATAGGACGCTTCCTATTTACTCATATCTCTGTATAAGATTACGTCATTTCGGTCTTATTTAAAGTTCGTTAAGAATGTGTATAGGCATGTAACGTCAATGGTCCGCGGTTGTTTGTTGCGTAACAGAAAAATACGCTTTATACTTTTATATACACTTCATACCCACTGCTGGGTAACGATATATGATATTCTGCAGGAGTCAGCCTGGTTTACCTTCAGTAAATTGATGCCAAGGTTTGCTGCCTAGCAGAATAAATTACCGCAGAAAGAACCAACTGTGGAATACGTACCTATGTATATATATCTTTTTTGATGCTATATACCCACTTCCTAAAAGTGTCTATGTATTCGTAACATGTTTGTACAAGGAATAAGATTATGTATCAAGATGTTATGTGCTGCCAGTTAAGAAGATTTCACCCCGTGTAGTACAAAAGCGGTAATTAAACTCTGTCATTTCCACTGGTAACTTGATATATCAAATTTATACTTTATTAACTATTTTCAATATTTAAAGTAAAATGTAATATAGAAATGCATTACTTAAAAAAAATTTAGTCAAATCCAAGTCACGATTTTAAAAATATTTATCAATGTCGAATTTCAATGGTTTATACAAAACAAACCTTTACAGTTCGACTTGCTTACGTGGATTTTATTTTATGCGAATCTTCCTATTGCAGACGTCTGGTTTTAGGTGACTTCTGCTTTTAGCAAACTTATCACGTGTATCAACATCAAATGTATACTGTACGTTTTTGTATACTATATTTATTATCATTGCTTCTCTACATAACGTCAAAAATAAATTTAAAAATGTACCTTAAAATTTTATAAAGTACTTCCTAATGTCACTTCCTTATATTGATCTATTCGTAAATTTCATGGCTGATGAAATATGGATTACACTGCACTCCCCTGCCTATCCCTTGGCGCAAATACTGGCGTAATATTACGTATGTACAATTTATTTCTCCATGAAAAGTCTGCATTGGCCTGTGAAAGCAGCAAAAACAAATCGCGCCAAGGTATCGGGCCGCTATCGGATATAGGGCAATTTCCCGCCAAAAATGACCGCCACAGAGCCGCCAGCGATACCGTCGGCAGTGGCTCGATTGTCGAACTTATCTCTGTATTGCAGACCAAATTGAGAACGAAGAGTCTATTACTTTTATTCTCAATCTTGGGAAAAACGTTTACACTTAAATCAAGTCCTTTGAAAATTATTTGCTGAGGAAGTACCTAAACTTTAACATACATATAGGCGTTTGATGCATTAGAATAAATTCTTAATATTTCAATTACACATAGTTAAAGAAACTCTCCAGGTTATTGCAAAAGACGTGGTGGATGTTTTACTAATTTGTAGAACAATACACATCAATCATTACCTATTTTTTTTACACATGTGACCTTGATTAATATAGCGATTTCCAAGTAAGTTTTACTTTAAATCAGTGCCAAAAACCTTCAAATAGAATTATAGGTGAAGTAAATAGTAAATAGTTAGTGACCATAACTATTGAGTCAAAGGAATCCAGATTTATGTCTGTTGGCAATAGGCTCACCCTCTACTCCATAGTGGGATGTAACTGGTGGACGTGTGGTGATAACTGGTGAAACATATAAGGGTAACTACTCTTCCCTGCTTACCTCTTCGGGGATAGGTGTGATATTAAGTTATTTCAGTTGCATCGCTTCACTTAAATCTTTTCTGGCATTCAGACGCAATACTAACTCGCCACTAGCGATGCTAATACGATTTGCATATAAAAGGTTTCGTATTTTTTTAAAACACACATACAGGACACATTACATGCAAATAAAATATTTCCAGTACGATCGACTTTACTTAACTAACAAAAGTGGATATGCTTCACTCTAACTAACATCACGCTTGTATTCCCTAAGGATGTAGGCAGTCCGTCCATCTTCGTCAAATATTCTAAACCGCCTTTAAGATCTCCAATGTGGTTTGATATGAGACATTGTTTAACGTGCCTCTGAAAGTACAGAAACGCGCGTAAATATTTGCTACTAACGATCACGCGCCCAGTAGCTAACCGTAGCCGGCATTAGCTAACTTTATAATTCGCTTAAATTTCTGCAACTGGCACAGACCTATGAGCACTTCATTAAAGCTGATTAAATCAAAGCAGTAAATTGAAAATGCTAATATTTATGAAATTACTAAATTACCTACAGGCTGAACGTTTTTATTTGCTTTGTGCATATCGTTAAAAAACAAATAAGTTAAACCAGAACAGTGGATAATCATTTAAATCTTTATAGTAAAATATAAGGTAGTTGTCACAACCATTTCTTATGTACCTACGTTATTTCTGTCATATTCATTATTCCTTGTACACAAATTGTATTACATATTTGTATACGCCAACCAAATATATCGCACGTAATTTTTATTGTTACACTGAGTTAGAAACAAGACGTCCTATTGATTAACAGGGTATTGCATCCAATATCTCGATACGAAAAAGTAATATTAGTGAAGTTACATTGCAAGTCTAAATGCAGTTAAGTGAGTAATACAAAGAGGTTCACTGAAAAGGGATGTCGCCACATCCGAACTAGCTCACGCTTTTTTATAACTTGACTAGGGGCAAGAGAGCTATTTCATGTTAACTGAAGGGGTAATTTATTGCGAGTAGCAGCCCTGCTATAACGTAAATGGCTTGCAGCGCGCACTATCGTTGCCCTTGTAATATTATTATGTTGTAGAGGTATAAATTTCAACTCAATTTACCTTGTGCGTGGAAATTTCGAAACTGTGATACAACTATGATGCGATCTATATCGTTGTGAAAATGTATGTTTCATTGAGACGTAAGTTGTGCCTAAAATAGATATTGGTTACAGGTTTTTCAACTTTTACCACTAAATATGTTTAAAAATTTCATATATTACAGTATTACATAATTTTACACGTGACGCATGCAAGCCTGTAAACTGCACATGTAGAAATGTTCCAATTTAAAAATGATTGCTCCTCCAATTTTTTTTCAATGTTGAAGGAAAGTAAATATAGCAACATTTTAGTTGGGTGCGTGCGGTGATTTTACTGCGAACTTTGGCCCGTTTTCACACTAAGAAGTCCACTAATCGAGCGATTAGTGCATCAACTGACTTACTATGGCGATGACCGCGCGTTTTGTATGAAACACGTCCACTCTGCGGCACGGTCGAATTTATTATGCACTAGTTGGTCAACAGATCTGGTCATCAAAACAAATTGATAATGTTTATAATCGGTTAGTGATGCGACAAATAAAAAATTTCCGTATCATTGTTTGTCATCTAAATATCTAATTTTCATGTATTCGTAAACACACTGAAGGAGCGTTCAGTTTTAAAATTGACGAACTATACATGTTAGTAATTGTTTACAAGAAAGCCTGTTGTACTGAACACTACAACTATAGCACCGTTAATTTTTAGAAAAGAATGAATGAAAGAAACAAATGAATGTTACAAAACAGTACACTTGAACAAAGATAAAGATTTGGTCAACTTCTTCATACACAGAAATATAGTAACATATCGTAACATCACGCCTATTATTCCTGAAGAGGTAGGCAGAAGAGTGCAGTACACTCCCACGTTTCACCATTTACGTTATAATATAGTATCTCATAGCGTAATAAAGCCATAGAAACAACATAAGTTCCATTATGTATCGAATAGACAATAGCTTATACCCGAGCTAAATATTCATAATTATGAGCCTTAACGACATAGTAATAAGAGTTAACAGGAAAATAGGCCACCGATAACCTACCATGAAATTGTAAGCTAATGATATTGAACCTTATCGCCATTACAATAAGACAGAGAGACTTAATAAGGCCGTTGTACGCTCTAACGCGTTGCCTTGAGTCGCACATGGCCTTACGTAAGTATTTGAAGTAGTAAGATTTTCAATATACATATAAGGTAATATGGTAGCAGAGAACCATTAAGTACATCTACATATATATTATTATATGGTGATAGCAATTTCAATATGTTTAACTGAATATTTTTTAACGTCCCACTTATGAATTTTTGTCACATACCAAAAAAATATTTTGAAGTAATTTAAAAGGAAACCGAAACTGACTTATGAAAAAGCATCTCGTAAGACGCTTGATTTGTCACGTTAACGCTTTTAATGTTAATGTATCATTTTTATTGGCATCTCGTTAGTGCAGGATGGA
>DWTO01004521.1:0-11470 GCA_018244755.1 Jemadia pseudognetus
TGGGACGTAAACGTAACTGGTGAATTGTGGGAGTGTTCTACACTCCTCTGCCTACCTCTTCGGCGATAACAGGCGTGCTGTTACGTTATAATTGTATGTATTGTGATTCAAAAATGAAAACATTAAAAACAGCAAGCATATGGAAAGAATTAGAATCATCATACTTCAAAAACAATAAGTGTTCTTCATATTGAGACATCTTTTACATTATATTACCTGCAGAAGCCAAGTATTTTCCGGAAGGCGCAAAGGCTAAACTTCTTACGACACCTCTGTGTCCATACAAAACCCTTACGAAACGAGCATCACAGACAGTCCACAGCCGCACACTACGGTCCGCACCTCCAGTGGCCATATATGCTTCATTAGGGTGGAATTTTACACACTAGAAAACAAATATGACTTAAACCTTTGAATAATCTTAATGATCAGCTTTTGAAAATCAGTGCACAACACATTATTATTCTTAACTCTAACATCTTCAGTATAGCCACAAAACAAACACATTATTATAATAAGCTACCAACCAGTAAGTTGCCAGAATGACAGGTGATTACATAATATATATTTACATCAGGCGGGATCACAACTAAACACTAGCCTATCACACGGTAAAAAAAAACATTCAAATGTTGAAAAATGTTTTATGTTCTGTGGTTTGTAACTATTTTTGACTTTTTGAGGTACCTCTTTATGTGCAACAGTGTCTGTATTATGGTACATCGAATTAACATAATATGATATGCCACATTATGTTAATTCGATGAACCGATAAAAATGTAAAGTTATAACACAAATACCACCACTTAATTATTAAATCAAAACTTGAAACTTACTGTAACATCAGATGTATGCCCTGCAAAGACTCTAACAGGGAATGTTCGGTCCAGTGACCATAGCTTTGCAGTTTTGTCATGAGAGCCAGTTACAATAAACAGACCATTTTTTGAGACATCCATACACCAGATAGGATAATTGTGTCCTCTGTAATAAAAACAAAGATTATTATTTGCACCCCATATCACACATAAGGCTTGAAAAATACTATAAAGTAGAAGAACAAACCATTTACAAAAATAATCTGCTTTAAAATACAAGAAAGGCCAATCTGGTTTGAGACAATTTAAACACATATTTAAGTAAAACTACATATTATGATGTTAATATATTTTAAAGAAAACTATGCTATAACATTAAGAGTTTTTATATAGCATATTTCAATTAAACTACTCCCTGATGTGTATTACTTTTGATTTTGTCATAAGAAAACAGAAATTCGTATATATATTACCTATATATTGAAGCACAAGAGTAATCACAGAGTCTCCATGCTCTCATTGTGTTGTCATGGGAAGCAGAAACTACTAGTTTCTCTCGAGATAAAATACTGCATGCCTGAACAGGTCCAGAATGCCCTCTCAAAGCCACACCAGCCCCTATATGACTGAAAAGGAATAAGACATTTGTAGTTGCTATTACAATATCCATCACCTACATTTAATAATACATAGGTATTATAAATACATTTTGTCTTTCATTTTATATTATTTATTAGTATCATATTGTGTAGCATTTTCTTACATATATACATACATATGTATTACAATGTAAGTCTGCTGTGAAACTGTGTGTAATGCTGTTGCTAAAAAATTATTTGTTATGAAGCATATCAGGTCTGTAATGATAATAATACTATTTTTTAATTAAAACTTACAGGAGGTTATCTGATGGTGTTTCTATGTCTGATGTCACGTTGCAAGCTAATTCTATTTCAGAAATATTTCTGTTAATTCTTCTGTTCAAATTATTTTGTCCCAAATCCCAGAGTCTGATTTCAGAATTACTGAACCCACCACACAATATGTTGCAATTAGTATCTGTCTT
Source organism: Jemadia pseudognetus (assembly GCA_018244755.1). Classification (NCBI taxonomy): domain Eukaryota; kingdom Metazoa; phylum Arthropoda; class Insecta; order Lepidoptera; family Hesperiidae; genus Jemadia; species Jemadia pseudognetus. The sequence goes on from DWTO01004521.1 coordinate 1,885, forward strand.
GGCACAGACTAAACTGTAAAAACATCTTTAGTACATAAATAAATAAAAGAACTCAAATAATACATAAGCAGTGCCAGCCTAGTGGTTTGAAATTCAACCTCTCACTCTGGGTAAGACTCGTAGCGCACACCTCTTTAAAATATGTGTGTTTAAGTTTAAATATCACTTGCTATAATGGTGAAAGAAAACATCGTGAGGAAACCTGCACACACACCTTAAGAGTTCCCAAAAAAAATTGTTCTCTAAGGTATATGAAGTGTACCAAACCACACGAGGCCAGCGTAGCAGACTACAGCCTAAACCCTCCTATTCTGGTAGGAGACTCATGTTCCAACAGTAAAACAATGAAACGATCAGAAAAAAAAACATAAGTACAATGATATTTACTATGTGTCTGGTGCAGCAATTTTATACAACTTGAGTGGTGCCAAAGATTCCCGGACTCCTCTTATTGCATCTTGCAAGTCACTTATCTCTTTGTCTACACTCTGATACTCTGCATGTCCATTGCATTTGGAAAAGATATCTGAAAATTGGAAATTAACATAATTATAGTTCAGAAAGCTGAGAATATCTATACAAAAAGACATTTCAAAAATAGTACTAGAATTAAAGAAATTTACCATTTACATCTCTACCTTTATCTTCACAATTTAAAGTTGTTATATTTCCTTCATCCTCAGCGTGATCTTCGTCATCTTCCTATATGAACAATTACAATGTGTAACAAACTAATGTTCTGTATGAAAATGAAGGCTTAAACATAAACATTAACATTAGATAGCAACAGTGACATGTGTCAATTAATATTTAAATCATCCATAAAGTACAATAGACAGGACTCGAGGCTACAAGTTGAATATTCAAATTATATATCAGTTTAAAAATAGATCCGTTGTTCACATCAATACTGAAATAAGTCAAAAATTGCATAATATAAGCTCCTTTATACAAATATTTCAAGTCAGCAATACTGTCAAAGCTATCTTTGACTAAAACTCACATTGTTTGTATTATTTTCATTGTTAATATCTATGTGAAACCATGTCTGCAGAACTTGTATCAAAAGAACATGACCATGCTTGGCCAGATAGGATTTTAAGGTATTGAGTGAATCTTGAGATAGGTATATGTCATATTTACATGATCTGAAAACAAAATATTTAAAAATGACATTTTCACCAATCATACAATTAAAAAATTAAAATTTATTAATCCATCTAATTTCAGTAAATTGAAATAAAGACACATGTAAAAAAACTCAACCCACCTAAAAGCAGCAACTGAAGGCCTAGTTTCTACCTCTTGCAAAGAGTACACAGTACCAATGTCATCTAACAACTGGTTCATGTAATCCTTTTCAGGAGCTTCATTATCAATTGTGCCATTTTGCAATGAATTAAACAACTGTTCAAGACTATTCGGCCTGTATAAGGCCGATGGTAGATTACCATCAATAGGTTGGTGATATGATAAATCTTTTTGAGGTAGTGTTGCTGAGTGCCTCTTCAGAAACATCTGTGCTGTACCACCATGGCCTCCACGCAGCATCTCCAAGTACAAATGACAGAGTAAAGGAGTGATTAATCCTAGTAACTCATTTTTTACTTTTTCATCATCAATCTCTTTTATGAAGTTTACTAGCCTACAATGCAGAAACATATAATTAAATTAAGAGTGCAACATCACACCTGTAATCCCTGAAAAGATAGGCAGAAGAGTGTCATACACTTCCACTATTCACCAGTAACAACTAAAGCATTCCAAATATATCATGATCTTTCATATAGGGTCTGATTTTTTGAAACATTACTCATGTATTCAACAATAATTATTATCTATCTCCCTTCAAGTGTTTATATGACTTTTCTGTGCCATGCACTTCACATTATTAAGTGACTGAATGCATAGTAATAAATACAAACTAGGAGAGATAATTTGATACATGCTCAGGAAGACAATAACTCACCCATAGTTGATCTCTTAGAATTGCTTAAAGATTGCTATCAATAGCCAGAACATCGGGATTATTATTAACAATACCATAAATCAGAATATTGCAGCCCACTGCTAGACATAAGCCCCCTCTGAAGGGTTATGCCTTAGCACAGTAGCCCGTAGGCAACCATGGAATTTAGCTGTGCTTAGGCAGACTGCCCCATACTGCGTTCTACTAGCTAAGGCTTTACTCGCCTCTTGTGATGCCCTGTATCTCTTCATTGGGTCGGGGAATGTACTCTTGTTCCGCCCTAACACACGACATGTACAATCCCATAAAAGTCTAAACTTCATACGAACTATATAAACTTTTGAAAATTCATCAGAAATTCTGCCTTACCTAGAGTATTGTATGTCATACTGTCCTGGGTCATTGTTAATGCACGAAAACAGAATTGAGTTGGTCCGACTCGCTTCGCACTGAACTATAGTAGCAACTGCCATTTCTTCAGCACTCCGACATGAATTGCTGTGATTAAACAGATCTACATCCTATAACATCAAATCGTTTTCAAAACATCTCTCTCGACATATATGCAAATTAATATTAAATTAATTTAGACATATCTTACAGGATAATTTCGACGCTCTAAGTAGGAAGTAACAGCGGCCTTAATAGCATCGTTTCTAGTCCTTTTCATTGAATTACAGCGAGACTAAATATTGATGTAGGTATTATACTATAAATATTCTTTACAAAATATGTATCTCATAAAAATGTAATTAAGAATTTTTCGAGTTCCACTACCACTTGATATAATTGGGCAGAACAGTGAAAGCACTTCAAAAGCAACTTAATTTTTTTTCTTTCCTTGAACAATATACATATACATTACAATAGTATCTCGTACGCTGTTCAACCACGGACCACGCTTGTCAGTTTTGTCAACGTCAAAAAGTCAAAGTGAAAATATCAATTATTATTATAATTTATTACCATTATTATTGTTATCTGTAATGGCAAGGGCATCTCTGAGTTAACATTTAAGAAAATGTTAAAAGTATTTTGTCACACATCATCAGTGGGGGAAATTTATTTATTGTGCAAGAATCTATCAACATACAAACTGTGATTATCTATTTTCTATACTACTTCGATTATACTATAAACATTTCGATATATCATCAACAGTTAATATTACGTAATCAAGTAAATATAGGATAATTTTTTTGCCTAAATAGTTTATATTGGAATATAATAATAATATAATTTGTCCACCAGTTCGAGGTCACTCAGCGAGCTATAGAGCGACCTATGTTCGGAGTCTCTCTGAAGGATAAGATCAGAAATGATACTATCCGACAAAGAACCGGAGTCATTGACATAGCTCAAAGGATTATCTCGCTGAAGTGGCAATGGTCTGGACATGTTTGCCGAATAACAGACAACCGGTGGAGTAGGCGAGTTCTGGAGTGTAGTAGTGTAGGACGCCCTCCGACCAGGTGGGGTGACGACTTGCAAAAGGCTGCAGGCAGATATTGGATGCGGCAAGCCAGGGCACAGGGCGCGATGGCTCTTTTTGGGGGAGGCCTATGTTCAGCAGTGGACTGAGATAGACTGATGATGATGACGATGATAATTTGCATTATTAATATTCTACGTACTAATAATCTTGTTATTCCCATCATAATTTGTAGTTGCAAGACCTCTTCATTCTTTTTTAATTTAACATGCTACTCTGTATTCTATAATAAGTAAATTTGAAAGTGAAAATCCTGATGAGAGAAGCCGTTTCAAATTATAAAGTGTATTTCTTTTTATTACAATTCAGACGAAATACGTTTTATTTCACACGTAATACAACAAGGTAAACTAGAAGTTTTATATGAGAAGAAAATCTAACTAATTATTCTCATTAAATTATCAAAGAATATTATTAATGCTAAGTGGTGGCTACTTATAAGTAGTGAAAATGTCGCCTTAATAGAAAAAGTCTAACGTACATTTGGTATATGTGGTAAAGCGTTAAGCTAAGCTGAAATAGTGATTCACAGAGAGAAATTAGTACCAAATTCATTCTCTTTTCTCACTCACTATGGACTAGACGAGTTTTTGCTCTGTTCTGTTCAGTCTATCAACTGCACTTGACCAACATAGTAGACTATAGCCCTTTCATTCTGAGAGGATATAATATGTGTTCTAAGAGTTCTAACATCGGAACGATGAAAAGACCAAAGAAGAAATGCAATATTTTAAAATCAGATAACCCAAAATCCAATTAGTAAATTACATAATTGTTTATTAATACAATGTAATTAGCTTCTTTATAAGATATTTTTAAATGTGTGAAAATTGAAAAAACAACTGATGCAGCAGCGAAGTTCGTTGATAAATAATCATAATGAGCAAAGGCCATAGATAATTGAAAGTTGGTGTTTTCGTATAACGCCGTACCCACAGATACGTGTGTCAGCCTGAGGATATTCAATTCATATATTTGACAATTTTGACATTTGTGGTTTACATAGCGGAGGTGGAATAGTATATGGTTCGGTGTTTACTATAAAACCAATAAATATAGTACGTATTAAATCTAATGATCAATTAATACAAAAATAGATTATCTTAATACAATTAATAAGATAATCAATCTTCAACTAAATCGTTTCAATTTACGACAAGTTCAAATTTAAACGTGAGTATACACGGAAAATCCTTCTCCATTCTGAGCTATTTTTGAGACCATTGCGTCACCTGACGCCTATTCTTACTTTTGTAACATTGGTGTTTATGGTTAATTATTTTGTTTCCAACAGAAAAGTTAGTGATCGTGTTGTTCTGTGCCTATTCCATAAAAGGTGAAAATGCCAGGGTAAGCAAGACTCTAAATGTGGGAGTGGTCATTGAAATGAATAAGCCTACACATTTGTAATGCTCTAATGATAGTATTAAATCATCACTGCTCTCATATTCACTGACTAATATTGTGATGCAAATAAACTTAAGCATTAAAGGGCTTGTTATGTTCATATATAACATAAATGTTCTAAAATAATATAATATACTTATGTTATAATCAGTTGATAGAATTATTATGAATGTGTTCTAAATGGTTCAATTAGAATGTTTATAAGTCTGTTTAGAAGATGGGTCAATCTTGTCATCCTGGCAAACCTTGAACTTATTTTACCATATATCCTTTAAGAATCTATCAAGATTTGGGTTTTTATGACATCCATGTAAATATCGAGTTATATACAATTTTGAAGGACCTCCATGGGCTTAATGGAAAATTGACAGTAATTGATATCAATCTAATGCCAAAACTATTGAAAATTCACTGCTAGCAATCAGTTAATAAAATGACAACTGCAGCATTTTGCTTAATTCCCACAAATAGAAATTATGTACAAAAAAGTGTAACACTGATATCATTGCTACTTCTAATCTTCACACAATTTGTCTTTTCCTACTTCAACTGCACTAACATTTTGTTCTAGTGCTTAGCAAGGAAGGTTAGTTGATACAAAAAGCCAATTTTTATTCCTATTGTTGTATTGGAGGATGAATAAATTATAAAACTTCATATTTATCAACTAATAATTATTTACCTTATGGCTTTGGTGCCATGATTACATAAAGAAAACTTGTTAATTCTAATGTGTTATTCTAATTAGGTCTAATTAGTTTGTTAAATCTAATTTGGTATGTGGTTACTGTTACTCAGGCTCTCTTGTAACCAATACTTTGTGCTTATATAGTTTTGTGTGGGTGGATATGCCCCAAGATATAGTTATTATGTGTATATGCAATTATTCAAATATTTGTTTGGCTATACATTGGTCCTCAATATTATAATGATTAATAGAGTATAGAAATTTTATTGTCCAGTGGTTAGTTAACCTGACTGATCAGCCAGGGGTAGTGGGTTCATTCCTACCCAGAACACATGTTTGTATGATGACCACAGGTATTTGTTCTGTGTCCGGCTATAAAAACTAGATATTTATTTACTTAATAACCAAGAGGGATAATTAAAAATCAGATGTCAGTATTGTTGTAAATCATAAGGAAGTACATTGGTTCAATCAACTTACCTGATTCAGCTGATAATAACAACATGCAAATGAAGTACTGTTATCAATCTAGTTCATAAATTATATGTAATGATAGCAGTGTTTTTACATTTTTAGATTAGCCACCATGTCCTTAGACAATATGTTCTGTACCCGCTGTGGTGATGGATTCGAACCAAATGAAAAAATTGTCAACTCCAATGGAGAACTGTGGCATACTAACTGCTTTGTGTAAGTATTATTATTATATCTTTATGCCAGGTCCTTTAAAGGGTAAAGATGTAGGTATATTTAATGCATCATCTAAAATCTTAATCATAATATATATAAATTACATGTCACAGTGTTTGTCCGCAATGGACTCCTAAACTACTGAACCGAGTTCAATGAAATTTTGTACATATGTATTGTTTGGTTCAACTTAAAAGATAGGACAGTTTTTAGTAAAAGTTTTAGGTTTAGTAAAACTCATCATTTTTCTGCGATTTTTTTAAAGATAAAAGGTAATATAAGTTACCAATAGATGGCGGTGAGAATTACATACTTTACATCAATGATATTTTGATAAGTTGAGAAAGTTTCAATAGATGGCGGTGTTATAATTTCAAATATGTTTACAATTGCTGCATTTTATTTAGTCCATGTTCCGCATATCGTAAACGCATATCGTGACACGAGATTTTTAGGCGGTACGAAGTTCGCCGGGCAGCTAGTAAAATATATGTATATATGTTAGTTAAGCCGAGCCAATAAACGATTCAACGGGAATTATATTACACGATATTTATATAAAACAGTGTAAAAGGGCATGATTTAGATATATGCTGTTATATTATGATGGTTAACACTGAGCACAGTTCTCATACTACAAGAGCCGTCCATAACAAGGCAAAGTAATATTCGCTTGATATTGCCATTTAGATATGAAATAAGTATATGAAAATGAGACTTAAAACGCGTAATAGAATTGAACTTCAGTTAGCAATTATATGTTAAGATTTCACAATTTGATGTCTAATCATAGAAATGATATTGTTGTGTTTTATCTCAGAAATTATCAGATGTTATCTTAAAGTTTCTGCTAGCGCCGCATTAAAACCAGATTTGAAACCGGTTTATAATCATGTGCAACAACGGTTAAAAACATTATGACGAAAATACCTTCATTGGCGCAAAGGTCAAATTGTTCAAAATTGTTTTTTTATGACGGATAAAACTTGGTTCCATATCAAATTCCATGTGCATATTTGGTGTCATAACCACTATCTTCTAAATAAACAGGAAACGAAAACTTGAAAAATATACTATAGCCGCTTGCGTTAGAAGTACCCTATACTAAATAACTAAATAATCCATACATACCAGGCACGACACGCGTTTTATGAACACGCTACCAACATAACGCGCAATGGATGTGTCGCAATTTCTTATTGACATACAAAAAAAATATTTGGCAGTGGAGCGTAGGAAGCGTCTACGAGCGATAAGCGATCATTGACTGTTAAGTGATTGACATAATAGATAATCTAGTTCCTGCCTTACTTAGACACGTGTATTTAAAATGATGAAACTTGACTATTTCATGTGATGAAACAGATGCTGATTTATTATGACTGACTCACTGAATTAGTTGATGATTTTGCAATTCTTGAAATAGTTACATACAATATAGGTCAGAAATGAAAAATTAAATAAAGAAAACAAATAATACGTATATTACACGTCTACATACGTAAGCATTTAGAGTGAAGATAAAAATATTTGTCACTCTGTGTACTCTGCCTACGCCGCAAGGCACCCGGCGTGCCGACATAATTGTAAAAATATGTACATTTATTGTATATTGTTTCAGTTGTTATGTAAATGAAAACTACAAAATATAAACTTTTCCCACGACGCGCTCAATAATAGATGAGATAAGATCTCGGGGCTTCGTCTCACCGTGAATACAAATAAACGTCAACATTGCCTACATGATAACAACACAGCACCACCTCTCTATTTCCCCCAAGGGATAGGCAGAGGAGTGTAGAGCACTCCGACGATTCATCGGTTACATTATACCACTATTAGGTGAATTATACAGAATCCAAACCACTATTAGGTGAATTATACAGAATCCAAACCACTATTAGGTGAATCCAGTAGTATCTGACTTGGAATTTGAACCCAGGACCTCCCGATCGGCAGTCGCGCTTGCAACCAACACGACCAAAGAGGAAGTCATATTTATAAATAGTAAGTGTAATCATAAGATATATTTGTATACAATTAATGTATACCTACCTGTTCGCTATAGTACATACTTGAACATCGATGCGTGTCAAGGAATTTAAAGCAAATCGCAATAGTTCAATCGTTGCGTTTGATAACTTCTGCATATACATATATCTTCGTTCTGTATCAATTCCATATCTCGCTGCATAGTACACAGCCAAGGTGTTTTGGGTCAATTCATGTATGGTTATTATACACTTCGTTGGTGTAAAAATAGCAAATAGCTCATCTTCCTTCCCGGCATTCAGACGATTCTGGTTTATTGGTGACAACGGACGGAATGAACTGTTGTCCACTCGTTCGAAAAATTTTGCTTGAATAAAAAGGGTTAGGCTGAACTGATCGATTCTTTCAAAAGAATCATCGCCGTTTGGGGGTGGGATGCATATTGTCGTGGGTCGTGGGCTCGTGGCTAGCCACGCGAAATAGCCACTGTCCTCGCTCCCCGACATCGCTCGCCGACACGCTACTTGTTCAATTGTTCATTCACTCAAATTGGTTCACGGCACGCAGTTCCTAACGCATGAACGTTTCCACGGTCAATGACACCACTATATACATTTATCTCCATCTAGATTTTGTCAGTTGCGACGTAAGTAAGCATATTATAACATAGGAATTTATATTCATTTTGTAGATAGGTATCCAAAACATTCATTTAAATAAACATTTCATGTGCCTATTTACATTTTGCAGGTGGAAAAATAATATGCATAATTATTATGTGCTAAAATTGAAAGTTAAATTTAACGTCGGGGGTTACAGGCATGAAATTAAGTTACACAATATTAAACTTACGCCAAGTATAAATATGATATTCTTAAAGAATTTTCTTATAATTATCCATTAAGTACATATAAAGTATCTTCTTCATCATCATTATGGTCGCCCTAAGGGCAGCAGCGTTCGCGATCCCCAACACGCATGCCCAGCGTGGGGATTATGGGCATAACCCCTCAGTGGCGAGCTGTGTCCAGCAGGGGACTGCCATAGGATGATGATTATTCATAAATTTCAAATTCATTATAACGGAATGTCGCATAAAACTATATATCCCTGCATAACACAGCCGGTCACGAATACAACGTCTACGGTTGTTATCGCTCTATTGACTGTCACGGCCGATTCTATCGCCGGCCGACGCCGACGCAACCGCTCGTTGTGAGGCTTCCCGACCGTGACAATTGTCAACGGATAGTACATAAGTGTGTACACATACATATAGCTAAATTCATAGAACAGTTCAACTATATCATAGCTGTGCTATCTGCGATACTCGTACATTATAGACTAT
>DWTO01004522.1:0-11470 GCA_018244755.1 Jemadia pseudognetus
AGAGCATATTATTTTGTTACTTTTTAGGGCATATTATTTTGTTTTGCAACAGTTTTTTGAAGTCGGTTTTTTGTTTTCAATCGGTCCTAATCGTAGTTGCGATAAAAATACGAAATGGTTTAAATATTTACAAGATATATTATTTATTTTGAAATTTTGCCGCCCTTAATGAGTTCCTCCCCCACTACGTTACACCACTGGTAACGTCATCGCATGATTTTTTTAAGAAAAGCGTATATGAAACAAAAATTAACGAACTCAGTTTTCCTAGATCATAGCTTAACTGGGGCACTTGTAATATGAGAGAAATGAGTTCATCATTCCGAGCAAAATTGAAGTCGTGCTCTGTATGCAGCGAGATAAGGGGCGGATGGGGATTCGTCAGATACCATGAATAAGTTAGGGATGAATTTGGGCGGTCAATGGACATTGTCGCCGTGGCGGCGCCAACGGAGTTATGAACGCTAAAATATTGAGGCTCCATTGCGCTTCTCATAAATAAAAAGGATGTTATGGAGGGGTTAAGTATTGCTGCTTTATAAAAAAGGCGACAGCTGAAGGTGTAAAATGTGTATGATATAACTATTTAGACATATGTACCTTATTTTACCTTAAGCATATTTTCTTCTAACGAAACATCACGTCTGGAATCCCCGAAGAGGTGGGCAGAGGAATATCGAACCTTCCCACGTTTCAGTTGAATAAAAGTTAAATGAATCAAATTCTATTGATATTTTATGACAAACAATTATTAAAATACTCAGCCGAGTGGTAATTAGACAGGAAAAGAGTTAGTACAATAAAGTAGAAGCGAGACTAAAACTGCACAAAGAAGTGCATTGTCGCAAGAAACCAACAAATCTTTTGGAGAACAAAGGCGAGTCAGGTAGTAGTGATATCGGAGGCAGATCGGCGCGGCTGAGGCCCGGCCATGGGAAAGCTACGAAGATTACGACCATTCATGAACGGTTGAATGAGCGCGGAAGGTTGCGCGCGCGCCGCCGACCCGCGCGACATCTGTCAGCGCTAACCGTTCACCGCGAGTAGTTTGTCTTATTGTACATTATTTACGCTCCTTACTATTTCGTAAATACATCCGGAATTGACTATTCAAATGGCCACTTTAAAATTTTGCACACTTTCACAAATTAAATTTAAACAGTTAAGAAAGCTTGCAAAATTTTTAAAAACGGATTCGGCTTCGAATTGAATGTTCTATACTGCACGTAGATGTATTCTCATCCAACAATTGGGTAATGACTTCTACCCAGACACGAAACTTAGTTTAAGCCGTCATATGAAAAGGATTGATTGTTATGTAGGCTAGTGGCATAAAATAAATGTCCCCGTGTAGAAAGTTTTTAAGCCTACGCAAAGGTCAGTAACAAGTTTAATCGACTGTTATCTCACGTCTCAGCTAAACCGCACATGGCCCACATGGCAGAATAGGCTGTTGTTGCTTCTCATTCTAAGCGGAGACATTGATTCAATGGAATTGTAAAAGAGTTGACGATGATTATGTTGAAATACATATTGATAATTTTAAAGATACGTACACCTTCAATAACAACAGAGAATGTTCGGAACGTTGAAATGATCGTAGTGGCTACAACTCCTAATTCTCAAGGCGAGCTAGGGTTTCACGATTACGTACTAGTGGCGTTAATAATGAGGTACGCTTGTGTTCGAGACGACCATTGAATAATATTAACTCGTAATTTAAATCAACGGTTACCAAAAATGAATATTTAAAATGTAAACAATGCGTACGTAACAAACATTCAGATATTCTTGTCACCTACAACGATGCACACTTGAGCCCTTTCCATTATCATTTTGTCCTAACATACATATGTATATACACCCGCATCTTGCGTTCCTCTCGCCCAGCGACCGGCGGCGAGCGTCAAAGCGAGACGCAGATCGCGGTACTGTAACAGTACCTACTGTAACAATATTAGTGGTGCACGAGTATTTATGAATGCGTGCTAATTTTATGCGATGCGGATTAATGATTTAATCGCACGCCGCGTCCGCCTACGAGCCGCGCCGTGACTGCATTATGTGCATTATACACCCGTACGATTACAATGAAGACGGTGTTATTTTTAAAATGTTGTACGGTAGCATATAAATAACTTTATCAAAATTATCATCGGCTACCGGAGACGGTCCGCGCCGCGACCCCACTGCGATCGGTGACAATTCACTATGAAGTATCTAGGGTTGGTGGGGCACTACAGTTTCTGTTGTGTTCTGTCCCAAACACTACTCGTGATTAGAGCCAGTATATAATTTAATTATGATGTGCACTCATTTAATGTTTTAACCCTAAAATTATATGAATATTATAATTCCGATATGATTGTTACACGATCCGTATGGCTGAACGCTAATCGTGTCGTGCTGCCGCTTCAGGGTTTCGGGTTCGATTTATTTGGTTTCGATCGGCTTTAATACGCAGCGCGATTTATTCATCTGTGGAACATTTATATTGAATTTGGTAGATCACACGTAATTATTTTTTCGTTACTTCAGCCCTCATAGTTACTTTGCTAGAAAATAGATAAATAAACAAGGATTACTTATATTGTTTATAAACTATGTTCTCAAAGAAGTATATAGACGTGTTATGCTATTGCTGTACATGTCGGTACTTTAAAAAAGAACTTAACAAAATTCTATTGAAACGGCAACAATTATAGTCTAAATTCAACATCAAAATGTAAACGCACTATAGTAAGGAATGTTTTAGGCGAATTACAACATTATATCGTACTAACGAACGGTGTATTAGCGACGTTAATTCAAGGGAATATGAGCCTTATTGCTAGAACACAAGACGATACGGTAGGTAACGCGATCGCGGTGTGGTAGGACAGTGGAAATCAATATTGGGTATTGCATTTTAACGGCCGTTGCACAATTTACACTCGACACTCATTGGCTTCGCGTAAGCGTCGCTCTGTTCGTAATGTGTAGCCTATGTTATGTACCAGTCATTTATTGAACCATATTCTGATTTTACATGATTTTTTTTGTAATACTAATCCATGCGTGACCTTTAGAGTGTGTTTTTAATTTGTTTAAATATTTTCAATTAAATTTTTACGAACATTATTTTTAACCAATATTGGATAATTGTAGTCTGAATGAAATAAAGTTATTATTATGTATGTTATAGTTTTAACTATAACCGGGTTCAATAAATGGCGGGCTTAATATTTGCGAGGCATTTTCTATCACTCATTTCAGAGTAAATGTTGACGGATGCTGGTGCCTATGGGGGCCAGGCTTCGTCTATCTGGATCAAACAGGTCAGAAACTCGTTAATGGGGATCAGACGTCTCCGAAACCGGCGTGTGTGTATGAAGAGAGGGTTGAATTTGAACGAAACACGGCAGGTCTATAAAGATGTTCCCTGTCTACCTGACGTTACGTTACAATACGTTTAAATTAACATTTAAAGTGATAGTAAGAATACTAGGGGTCATTATTAGGAGGTCAGTAGCTTGTAGTCGTAACATTATATGCGCATAAACAAAATATATATAGTGGGACGCTAACATTAACAGGATAGATACTAAATACATAATACAGACTGCCGCCATGCAAACATAATATTCCAACTGGAACAATGCAACTTACGGTACCATTTCTGCTGTCTTGTTGTCAGAGTGGTACGAAGTGATGTTGTTTGTGTCTTTTATATTATGTCCCTAATGCGCTAAAGGGGAATAGAACAACAGATACAATAGCTAATGCTGGTAAATGCGATGGTTAGCAGATTTTTCCAATCTTATTCATGACCTTCGGTGAGCGCTCACGAGGAGCTGCAGCCGCACACACGGTGACGGCCCGTAGCTCTGACGACTGAGTTAATTGGTATTCTAATACTCGTTCTCGTTGTGCAAGTACAAGTAAACAACAGTGCTCTAACGACATTATTTTGTCCGTCCTTAATATAATATCCGTTTAAAAGTTTACAAGCAAAGGTCAACTACGTAAAAAAAATCGTACGGACCGAGGTGAGGCAGCGTATCTTTAGTAGGTACATTCATAGGAAAATTTCAACATTAGCCAGACATTTCCATGAAACCTCTCAAGGTCGCGCTATTGCGTTACGCCTTTGACAATGACCCGAGTCCATATCGAGCATGTTTACACTGCTAATATTTCCAATCCTATGTAGAAAGGAAAAACTATAAATGATTGACAATTTAAAAATATAATAATAATGATATTTTGGGCCCTGTACGTTTCTATTCATCATATGTGTGTTAGTATGTAGAGCAAGGTGTAAAAACAAGGCATAAAACAACATTATAATTATTGACACCGAGGAACGTATTACGAACTACGATATCTGGATTGAAGTTTCTAATTTATTATTGTTAGTAGAATTACCGCGGGTCGTATTACTATTAAAGTAGATGTGATCGGGCAAGTCCCGCGCAAATAGTGGGAAGCGAGAAGAGTGGACGGTATGAGGTAACTTGTAAATGTTGTTTTTGAGTGTGCATTATGTACATAAAAGTAGATGCGCGTGCGATCTACTAAAGAAACGAGTGTATTGAACCCGGCGCAATGTCAGCCTAGTAGGCCGATGCGTCACCGACTCACCGGCCGACCGGACCGATGTGAACGAGAGAATTCCATACGACAAAAGGCGCGGTGGCCGCAAACGACGCATAAATAATTAGACAATAAGCAGGCAGGGCAAGAAATCAGTAATTTGTATCGCGGCGAGATAGGCGGAGTGGAGAGGGAGACAGCAGACGGGTGCAGGCGTGCGCCGCCGCGGCGCGGAGATGTGGCAACGCGTCAGGTGGAAATGGCGCCGGGCTGCTCTCCGCCGAGGACGACCGACCGCCCCCACCCTCCCCTCGCACCCCGTCTCCACATGCCCGCCGCTAATCCTCACTCGAACACAATCTGATAAAATTCGCGCCAGCTATGAATGTTACGCAAAGCGACTCCACACTACAACAAGACGATAATGAATGACCCGACCGTTTCTTTATACATAAACATTCTCACTATCATAAATTATGTCGCAGTACCGAACCGAGCGCGGTAGTAAGAATGTAAGTAATAAGAAAGTTATTTCCTCGACCTGGCGAAACTAGTCCCGCGAACGCATTACGGTCCGCGTTTCGGCCAGGTGAATTCAAAATGACCTCTATGGGCCGGTAGCTTCTTGTGGCCTCGCTTGCCGAATACGATGACATTTTGTGGGTTAGCAACGCGACATGACTCTTCTATTAGGAGTACGATGCCAGGATGACTAACAACAGAGCGTCACTACCCGACTATGGATGGATTGTTCAATTCTATGGGAAATATTTAACGCAACAGATCGATTATAAACTCATATCACACTAAGGTGAATTTTGTATATCACCGTCAACGAACGACAATTGGACCGTTTGGACATCGTGGGTTCAACATTCACTAACAACAAATCCTTTAGTACGACACAGACAAACAATAGAACGCATTAATATTATTATGATAATCGTAATGATTTCGAAAGAAAAGTACCTACAAGTTCTTTCATCAATGTAAAAGTGACTTACCAAGGCGAAGAAGTTTGTGTGGCAATCCTCGAGACTTGCACCGTTTGTTTGGTGATTTTGATGCGTCATGGTAGTCCGGGGCACTTCATTTTCATATCACAACACTAAAAACGGGTCCAATCTTAAAGAAACCACTCAAAATCTTAAAATCATCACCAACATTTAGTGAAGTTTTCACCTTTCAATGGCGACTGGAAAATGGCGGATAGGAAACAACAACCCAAGCCGACAGTGTCGCTAACTGCGGCTAAAGTAGAAACTAATATCGTCCAGAAATATTAAAACGTTCCTTTACATGTTTTAATTCTAGATTTAACTTTAATATAAATAACAATAGACTCTAATATTAAGGTATTTTTAAAATAAATATTGAGCAAATATTCAGTTACAGTATATTCAAGATCATCTGCCAGGACAAAACTTTTGTTTTCATTTCTAATCGTCCATGATTGTATAAGATTTGAGGGTGTAACATTGGATAATATTACCTATGACCTAGAGTAAGTGTCAAGATAGTATTGAAGGCTGTCATACTAAATACTAGGAAATAATATTTTTATCCTAAAAATTGCTTGGGTTATTTTCAAGTTTTTAACAGATAAGACCTTGTACTGTACTGTAATTATATTTAATTGACGGCTTAGTAATTATTTAAAAAAATATAATTTAAAATGTTTAGAAATGTATTACTACTCAGAACTCGAGTTAATTTGCAGGTTATACTGTTTACTTTCTTAGCCATCTATTAGGGAACTAGTATCTGAGTTATAGTAGCAAGACATTATATTTATTTACAGATGGTTGCAATAAGATGCATTCAGAAAAAAGTACCAAAGAAAGATAAGAAAATGCAAGCTGCTAGTGAATCCTTGGCTGCGAGAGGGTAAGTTAAAAATAATGAAACATATATAATGGAATGTGTATTTCTGACACTATCTGTTTATATCCATATACTAAATGTTTACCCATTTAAACCATTACTTGTACTGTTATCACTGCCCCATTGGTCAAATGGTTGTAAATGTGACTTCTGAGCTAGAGGTCCAGAGTTTGATCTCCAAATGTAAAGTATTATTAGGTAATTCTAATCAGAAATTCCCACTAGCATGAAATCTGAATATGTGACAGCGGCAATAGGTCCCTCCCTCATTCCAGGTGATGTATAACTTAATAGAGAAAATGGGAGTGCTGTATTTAAATTTTCACCCTCAAATCAACAGGATACTAAAAATAATTAAAACTTGAACTATATAATTGGTGGCATATTATTCTTAACTTTTGTTCACTCAGTAAGATAAGTTTTCCTATTATGCTAATTTTACAGATTTCTACGCCCCACCACACCTTGGGATCCACCAGCGGACATCGAACAGACTGTCTTAAAAATATGCATTAGCAATGGTCTCAAAGAGGATTCAGAATTTGATACATTGGATGTCAAGTTCAAAATATTGAAGGCTTGCTTTGATGAAACCGGTTACAGTGTACCAAATTCATTGATGCATACCATTGAGACAGTTGGTGAGTACATTAATGTTTATGTTATAGAAAAGGAACTTTTTACTTCTACTTATATGAAAACATGGCAATCTCATAATATTTTAAAAAATAATATGTAAACATTAGTGATGAACGAATATACGCATTCACTTTCACAAAATTTCTGTGAATGTTTTGTGAATATGGATATCACAAAAAATGTTAATAAAATCAAATTCTTTTTTAATTTACTTTGGGCAATGAAGTTTAACAATTAAATTTTCTTTAAAACTTTTAAGACAACAAATATATAATGTAATGTAAACAAACAAAAACAAATGCTGCTATGAAACTTTCTACAAACACTGAATATTAACATTCACATTTGCGAATGTCGTTAGCAGGTATTCACACTCACAAATGTTCAAAAATTCACAATCATTACATCACTAGTACACTAGTAAGTCAATCTTATTCACACATATATATATATTTACCTTTTAACTTGTACAGATTGATATTGCTGTTTACTGGTTATAGCTGCTGTAATTTCTGGTGGTTTTCTGCTGGTTTTTCAAGTTACAGGAATCAATATAGACTTTTTACGATAATCCTGTACATTTCATTTATGAACATTACAAGTTATGGTGAGTTCCTAATTGACTTCCATTTATTTGCAGATAATCTCCTCGATTTTTATGAAACGCCAGTGAGTAATCTAACACCGTTTGATGCTTTGAAGAAAATCGAATTACCAAAGAATTTGTATGTACAAGAGGATTATGTCAGATTCCTTCCAGGTCAGTGTTCTCATGATTGGTTTAAATTTTAGTTTAAACATTTTCTGAAACGTAAATATTACTGGTGAAACATGGGAGTGCACTATACTTCTCTGCCTTCCTCTTTAGGGACTACAGGAGTAATGTTAAATTTTAAGTTTAATATGAAATTTTTTATTACATAATAAGGTTCAAGGTAAGCACTTAAAAACTATTTATATACACTACATTACATTCTAAATCAAGTTCATACATATTAATGTAACATCACACCTGTAATCCCCGAAAAGGTAGGCAGAGGAGTGTAGTACACTCCCACATTTTACCTGTTGCATTTACGTCCTACTATGGGATAGGAGGTGAGTTTAATCCCATACACTGGACACATATCCATGCTCCAGCTAGAACTAGAAAATCTAAGTTTGTAAAATTCTATATTGTTTAACCCAGGTCCTCTTGATCAGTAGTCACACTTTATAACCAATGCAACCTACAAGGAAGTCAGATCATGTTTGTCAGCTTAATGAATCCTTTGGGTGTGGTAAACAGACTGACAAGTCAGAGAATGCAACTTAACATGCATTTTAGTAAAGTATTAATTCTTCCATTTAGTGAGTTATTATTCAACTTTGACATTGGCATGAGAATGAGCAACAAACTACTGACATGAAATCTTCCTGTAATGATAATTGTTTTAGTATCTAAGACGTAACATCACACCTATAATCCCCAAAGATGTAGGCAGAGGAATGTATTACACTCCCGCAATTCACCAGTTACATTTTATGTCCCACTATGGAATAGGTGATGAGCCTATTACCATTCATCTGGCACATTTCCATACTTTAAGCCACTACAGTAAGTCTAAATTAGAAAAATCCAGTAGTGTTTGACCTGGGATTTGAACTCAGGACCTCCCGATCGACAGAAACATGCAACCAACATGACCAACAAGGTAGTCAGAGTGTTTTAGTAACTAATATTAAATAAATTTATTATTTAGTAGTAAAAAAAGGAATAATGTGGGAAGGCATAACTTGGATCATTAGAAATATATAAGACATATAGATATCGAGAAATATATAGATCATAAAATAAATGATTACTACATGTAGATACAAAAATAATTGATATGTAATACTATATTAAATATGTGTTCAAAATTCTTCCAGATTAATAAACCAACATATTCCAACATATACTTTAATTTTGTTTTTTTTACAGATAAGGACACTTTTTTCAATGGAGTATCAGCTTACCCGAAGAGCTCAACAATAGTCACAGGCCTGAAGTCAAAGAAGAAGTATGAAGGACACACTGCAAAGAGATCTTGGCCTTAAACAATTATTAAAATATTATTCAAAATGTAGATATATTTTACTCATTAAAATGTATTCAAAAATTCTTGAACATTGATTCATTGTGTTGCATATAATTGAACTTTATGAATTTCAACATCTTTCCTTTTCACATTTCCTGTGAATATATTATTCCTGTAATTGAAAAACTTAAACAAATGTATTCTGTAGGCAGTAGACAGATATTGAATACATATATAAATTATTAATGTTTCCACAGTAATGACTATTTAGATTTATCAAAAGGAATGTCAGCTGGCAGATCATGGTATATCGTAACTGCCCTAGAAACGCCTAAATGTCCTGGCCGCCAAAACGCTGCAGCGTAGACGATGCTAAAAGCCGTGCTCCACGGTCTTAGCTCGCATGCCTAGCGTGGAAAATATGGGTTCTACTTAAACCTCTCACGGGAGGACCACGTCAGCAGTGAGACAGGCTAATGATGATGATGAGGAGCCCTTTCCTTTATTGAGTAGACAGGGACCACCGAGTGCCATTTATCTTTATGTTTACAAATCTGTAGTGTTTCTTTTACATTCACCACTCTTCTCATAAAAACACGTCGGTAAACTAAGTTGCAATTATAAGAAAATTATGTTAACTTAGATCTGCTTGTTAGTTCTTTTATAATATTTGGTACATTTAACAAATTATAATAAAAATAATTTGTAAAGGAAACTCATTTTAGTTACCTGAGTTTTGTAGGTGCTAATAGATAACATTTTTAGATTAATGATCCTGTGAAAATTCCTAAACGACAAATTAGGATGCCAATATGTCACGTCACGTCAGGTTAGTTGACACTGACAGCAGTGTTTAGCGACTATTAGGAGGTTATTTACGATTACTAAACGGGATATTATCACAACTTGAAATTGTATTTATTGCCGTTATACAAAAAGTAAATACGGAAATGTCTTAGGAATATAAAAATGAACGTGTTACTAATAGTGTGTGTTGTCGTACTCGGTATATATTCTTGTGTTTCGTGGTATGTGAAGTATTATCATTATGTTTGTTTTGCTCGGTAGACTATTTACAAAATTGGTTTGTTTGTGTGTATATATTCGTGTAACGGATAATACAGATGAAGCTCATACAAAAAAATTATCCTTTGAGTACAGTCACACTGTATTCATATGCACATTAGTGTAATGGTTAATCAAATAGCGGTTAATTTAATAAACCTTTAATATTTTCAGTTTTCCGTTTTCGGTTACGTTAAAATATTTTACGCGGTAATAAACTAATATTATATCGTAATTCCTGATTGCTGTAAATGTAATCACACTTGAAGAATTTACCATAATCATTATCAGCATTTTTTATTTTGTTGTTTGACATGATTCTCTTTACGAATTATAAAGGGCCTCTATCTTAACAATATAAGCAGAGGCAGATTGATTGACTTTATTTATACACTTAATTTTAATAATGCAGACTGCAAAAAAAATTAAGGTAATACACAAAATAAACTAAAACAAGATTGAGAGTAGAACACAAAATTAAAATTAACAATAAGCAAAGTAAACTCTACTTTGGTTTAATAGAAGAAAGAAGCTGAAAGCCTAAGTCAAATATATGCATTATGTTTTATGTTCTGTTTCTGACTTGATATAAGAAACATGTTCCAGATAAACAGTTATTGTAATTTTAAAAATAAAACTGTGTTAATAAGTACATTGTTACTGTCATAATTTGTAACAATAAACATCACACCCATAGTCCCTGAAGAGGTAATCAGAGGAGTGTATTACACAGCCATGTTTCACACGTTTCATTTATGTCCCAATATTGAATATGCATTGAGTCTATTTCCATATACCAGGCCCAATTCCAGACTCTGAGCCACTACTAGAAATTTTAATTAGAAAATAAAATATAGAAAAATCCAATAGTAGGTACCTGGTCACATTTCCAACCCCTGAACCAATAAGGCAGTCTGTAATAATTAGTAGTAGTAATACTAGTAATACATAGAAACATAATCATGTTTTATTGAAATTGGTCTTTCTTAACTAATAAATTTAGGACAGATTAATTATTTTAGAACGGAAAAAATACTTTTCAATATAAATTAAAAATACTGTAGGTATTAATCTGAAGGTTGGTGCTGCTTTTTTGCAGCTAAATAAGTAATATGTACTTATATTATATCTTATATTAATCGATATGTACTTATATGTACTTATATTAATCGATAGGCTCACCACCTATTCCATAATGGGACGTAAAAGTAACTGGTGAAACGTGGGAGTGGTTCTGCATTCCTTTG
>DWTO01004523.1:0-11469 GCA_018244755.1 Jemadia pseudognetus
GAGATCCTGGTTTTTAAATCTGGATCAAGTACTAATGGATTTTGCCAAACTAGATTTTTTTCGTTGACCACATTTCTAGTAATGCCTGGGAGTTTGGATTTTAACCATGGGTTCACACCTTATTCCATTGCGGGACGTAAACATAATTAGTGAAACTCGGGTGTCTGCCACATTTCTCTGAAATTCTCTGCCCATCTCTTAGGGATTACAGACGTGATTTTAAGTGTTTATAAATCAGATATTTTCTGAAAGCTCTTGCGTTCTTACACAAAGGATTTGCGGAAATCTATCTAAGCATGACATCTATTTTAATAATAAGTTACTTACATTTACTTATTGTAGAAAAATTTTTGTGACCTGCATCCTACAACAACAACAACAAGCTACCTATTTCACTTATTACTTGACTTAATGTTCATTACTACCATTTCTATACCTACTTTAGTAACTAAAAGGGAGGAAATACGAGTAAAAAATAAACACCCCATGAATTACATAGATTTGAAAGCCAAGTCATGCCTAGATTTATTTTATTAATAAGTACAAAAATTGCTTAGAGAATGTACAAAATTAAAACATGGCTATCACAAGTAAGACAGCTTTAAATTTAAAAACTGATGTACCTTTATTATTTGTGATGTACCTTTAATATGTACCTATAGCTAAAGATTTGAAATGACTGGAATATCTAAGTTTTGTGATTAATGAGTTATATATAAGCCTTCAAAGCCTTATTGCACACGGCATGGTAATATTACTATTTATTTTATTATATTTACACATAATTTAATAGAACAAAATTTACCTCACTGCACTAAAGCTTTATAACCTAACTAACGGCTTTCTTCAACGAAACCTCAACATTATTGTAAAATTTAATTATCTATTAACTATAAAATACCTTATGCAGACATTATTCCAACATTTCATTATATAAAAGAACTGCTTATTAATGAACACTAATATAATAATAGTCTAACGCAACAAAATGGAAATTAGAATACAAGAGACTTCGTGCTTTGGTTGAAAGCCGTAGTTTAAAACCTTTCTTCAAAAAACTTATTTTGAGAGATAGGTTCACTTAAATAAGGTGGGATGAGTTTATGGGTGGGATGTAGATTTCACCGTACACTATTTCATTTGGTTAATCAGTTAAACCATTTAAAAGCGGAATATTGAAAATGTAAAGAATAAATTAATTTAATAGCAGCTAACAAATATTGCTTCTCGCAGAATACACGTAGATTGTTGCTCATAAAGTAATAATAATCTCCCATAAATAATTTGAATAATACCACAACTAGAAACATCCCTTAAATATTATCGAAGCAATGAATAACTGAAACTTATTCTACACAAATTAAGTGTTAAAATACTTTTACAGTGCGATATACTTCTAAGGTCACGGAACACGATTCTACGGTTTGGTAAATGTCTTTGCGTGGGTACGAAGTTAACATGACTTCATGTGTTTTCATTTAGGGCAGTAATCAAGATTGTAGGGTAAATGGTCCTTAAACTAATCGGTCAACATTGGAGTCAGCGACTGCTTGCCACTCGTAGTCGATCTCTGTATTATCGGCGACGGAAAAGACCGCGCCACTTTCGGTTCAGATGGCCGATTTCTCTGAATTGTTTGCGTCACTGACTCGCCGGGAGTGGGGCGCGCGGCGAAGAGTCCTCGGCTGGAGGTTCAGAGGCGGCAAGTTCGGCCTTTCAATTCTCGTGGGCGACGATACCAATGGTCTAGCGCCTCGACGAAGCGTTTCCATGCCATTACGGAAGTACTCTTCAGTCCTGTCCGAATAGTTTTCAATCAATGGCGCAGGGTCTTCGTATTCAGCGTTATAGTGACGAGTAATGGCCAAGTCTTCGGGAGGTCCAAGTTTGTAAAGCGGGGGTTCAACGCATTCGTAATGGTGATCCTCGGTCTCGTCATGAGGGTAGGTGTCAGCAACAAAGTGTCGAGTTCCTCTCGGAGTGAGAGCTGCCCACAACACTCGAGAGTCGAGGGCAGCGCTCCCGTAAAGGGCATTGGAACCACCAGCCTTTCCGGTTCCACCCTTGCATCCACCGCGAGCCCTGGGATTAAAAAGATATGAATGAATGCGTGAGAATGAAAGTAATTATTTTATTTTTTGTATCGATTGTTACATTATTGTAAAGAGTGTCATAAATGAAAATCCACTTACTCTCTACATTTGAGCAGAAACAAAGCCAAAAGCGCAGCAATGCAAAGAACGGCGATGCAACAAGTGATGAGCACCAAGAACCAAGTGTCGTCACTGCTTGCTGGCTCTGAAACAAACATAACTTAAGTACGATTGATTGTTGTTGATAATTGAGCGGATTGTTGGAGGTTAGGAGCCTAGCGGCTGAATCAGAAGTTGTGGATTGGATTTCCATACAGGCCAAATGTTTGGCCTTTTGGGTGAAAAATCACCAAGTCAAGTATGTGTTTAGAAGGGTATATTGGGTTTCCCTTACTTGATACCAGACGGTCATCAAGTGAAATAAATGCTAAATAATTATTCATGTGCGGTAGCAAACTATACGAGTACACGTTGTATAGGAAACTAGGTTAAGTATTATTTTTGTTGTTTTCAAGTGCTGAAATGCTTTCACAAACAATACGTTTTTAAGGTACGGAAATTACCACCTTCGTTAATAAAAACAAGGAATGTTACTTGAGAAAGTGTTGGCGAATGTTTGTGAGGCAAACCTTTCTTCAACAAAAAAAAATTATTCAATCTCGATTACAGGACCAATACATAAACATATTAAATGCACATTGAAACTAAAGAAAGAATAGTTATACCATAACCAAGATTGGGAACGATATCATGTGTGTATGAGACTGTTGACCATTTTTTTTATTGATTGATTCTGAATACAGTACTACTTAATTGACACCGACGGTGAATTATATATTTGTTTTATTTTCATTCGGCATGGCTCAACCTTAGAACAGAATGTCGTAACCACCTATGTAGATATAGTTAAAGACACATGAGAGCGATATTTGCAAGAGATTTTCTTAAATTCGTATTGACTTCCGTTCCGTTTCCGCTCAATCCATTCTATGGTCAATACCCATTTATCGTTTCGTGTCAAAACTTACCATGTCTCGGCAATTCGTGGTACTCAACACCGGGGAACAAGGAGTTTTCTTCGTTGTTATGTGGCGGACACTTGGAGGCGCGGCAGGGTGGCGTCAAGTTCGTAGCGCTAGCGAGGAACGCTGGCAGCGGAGGCGGCGGCATATGCAAAATGGAGTCCGGTGGAGGACCCAAGGAAAGACATTCGGCGCCGCATGCCATCCTAGAGTACAATGTAGTCTGTAGTCTATTAACTTACAGGGTAGAATGTAAGAAGCAAAACTTCTATATACTTGTAAAGACAAATCGATAGATTACTAAACCGCTTAATGAAAAACTAGCCAACACGTGAAGCATTTTATTCAAATTAAATTTTCGCTCCGTATTTTAAAATATATCTGTGAGAAATGACTTTGTATAATGGCGTTTTCCACTTTCATTTTTTTCGCATAAAAAGTTTTTTTATCAAAGACTTTTCGAATGAAGCATCAATATTGTATGAGCAATAAATAAAATATTAAAAAATTATCGTTTAGAATATGATGAGTACAAGTAAATGAAAAAAATTATAATTAAAAGAGTTTGTAAAAAGTAGGTTTGAAAAATAGGAAGGTATAAAAATAATAGTATAGAAAATTTCAATCTTATCAACCTCATGTTCGCTTCAACCATGATGCTATCTTTCCTTATTCGTTAAGACAAAACAAAGAACAAGAATCGAAAATGTATATAGTCATAGAATCTTCCATCTTCAGTATTGCATACATTTATATTCGATAAGTTAAACAACTTACATGTTCGCTGGTTTTCGAATTTTTTTCAAGCGAATCACCACTTTACATCCGTATTTAGTTACACTTGTTCGGTCTTTGATTCTGGGATGTAGGACGCATGCGCGAACCTCCACACCTTTTTGTCCAAGCACACTTTAACCAATGATTATTAAGACATCTTTATTTCCATTGCGGCGCACTCGGCCGCAGTTGAGTACAAATATTCGTTAATGCAGCACTGGATAGCGAATAATTTTCTTATACCAATAGTTTGTTACCGCCACTAAAATTGTAATAGAAGGGAGCTTATTGATCCGCGCAAGCGCGGGAACAAGATTCGCGACCCTTGCGTGAGGGGTTGCAAGCATTTGTCTGAAGTGGGGATTAGCTCAATGGGAGCTTCCCGTTTTTGCACTGGTTAATTTTATATGCGTAAAGAGTATAGACAGAGCATAGAATTAATATTCTATACTACATTATCCTTTTAAATTTATATGTCTAGGCAAATACTTTATCTAGAATTTATTTTAAAGTAGACGTAAATAATGAGTTCAATGTTTTTTGATTTTAAATGTTTATATATTTTTTCCGACAATGAATCTGGAGTGACGAGTTAATAATATGATATAATAATTTAACTTTTTTGGAAACATAATTATTAAGTACAAACAGAATAAAGCAAAGCTCGAATAATTTTCACTAATATTTTTTTCAGAATTTAATATCATTCTTCCTTCACGGGGCTACAGGAATAAAGTTGACAATTTTAATGATATAATTAAAAAATTTTCAACATACTATATAATTTGTATGTAATAGAGTAATAATATATGTAAAAGAATAATATTAGGGGCCAATTCACTTACTTACAGAACCATCTAGCCCTAAATCGGTGGCGCCTGTGTAAATAGGTGACCAGACAGCTTATCAATGTGTTTACGAATTTCTGAACATAATGCTTATATAAACAATTTCAACAAATACAATAATACAACAAGTTGAGTGAACACACAAGAATGACACACATATACATATATAGAATCGAATCCAGGACGCACATTGCAGCAGGCGGAGTCGCTAGCCACTAGTCACTAGATCAACAGTCTAGTCAAATTTAAATATCATTATATATTTTTTACCTTTAGTGCTAACTAAAATTTCATTAACTGAAGAAATAACTTTCTTAAGCTTTTATTGAAATGTTAATAATTATGTTGGTTTCTATTAAAAAAAATTGCAATCAATCGATTGACTCGTTGGTCGTGGTCTTTGCAAGTGCGACTGCCCATCGGGAGGTTCTGGGTTCGAATCCCGTATCGGGCACTAATGTATTTTACTATTTTTCTAACTTTGATTTTCTAATAGTGGTTAAGAGTCTGGATATGTGCCCGGTGTATCACAATAAACTTACCACTTATTCCATACTGAGACGCAAACGTGGGAGTGTACTACACTCCTCTGCCTACCTCTTCGGGAATTACATTATATTTAGTCGCATATAGTACAAGACATATGGTACACTCTAATCGACTTACAAAACAAACAATCGTTATAAGTAATACAAGCAATACTACGGCTATTAACTATATCACATAATGTGTTATGCTCATAGTAAATAGTTGTGACGTCAATACTGAGGGAACCTATTGCGCAACACGATTCAAGTGTAATGAGAAACTAAGTTTACTCACGCGACTCGCTAAGAAACCCCGGGGCGAGGTTCGAAATACACAAGCGCTGACGTACAGCAAACTCTATTTAAGACTCGCCCAATGTGTGTACCTAACAATCGAATTGCAAAGTATTTTTGGCTTAATAATAAATCATCGCATACTTTTCATGGTACCTTTACATTCACTCAAAAGTCAGTGTGATGTGATACTAATAAGCAATCCTGTTGACAGATTGGTGATATGTTGCTATTATTATGCCAGGTGACTGTAACTAATAATTGCCAATATGCCGTCATCTTGCATAATTATATAACTATTACCATATACCGGGCACATATTCAGACTCCGAGTCACTACTAGAAAATCTAAGTTAGAAAAATTCATTAATAGCTAACAAGGGATTCGAGCCCATTACCTCTCGATCGGCCCTGGCGCGAGTAACTAACACAACCAACGAGGCAGTCCAGTTCCAAATATAATAGCAATTAAACCAATTCGGAGGCTTTAAGGTACGCTTGTAAACGGAAGACGGACGCGGATTAGGAGCAACCCGTTAGTGATGAGCCAGTGGGTCGGGACTGAAGTTTGATTTTCCGAAACAGTTGTTAACATAGCTCCGGGCAAACGCGTATACAGACTATCACATACATAAAGCACATAAAGTACATAAAGTAGACTCTACATTGACTTTAGACCGCAGCGAAATGACAAGAGGATTTGAGTGTATATGTAGTTATTTTGCGTTATGTATAAAACACACAATAATACCAGAGGGTTTAGATATATTCAGTAATTTAAATTTAAATCTTTGAACATTTACTTGAGATTTACGTTTTCGACAGTATGAAATTTGATATGAGTATATATTATGTAAGTATGAGCTATGTCAACAATTTAGTAGGAAATAGATTGGTGAAACCTACTACAAATGACATACTCGTAGTATAAAAATTACTAAATGTTGCAATAAAAATGATGAATATAATGATTTTTTTAATATTTTGTTACTTTGATGTTGCAATAACATTTTCGAGTTTTTTTAGATACCTATGCTATTGCAAATTATTAATTGGTTGAATGAATATATTAGTGATCGCTTAGTGGCTTAGAATTCTGGATAGCGCGTGAAGTCCGTCAACCCGCACTTGGCCGGCGTAGTCTTAACCCTTGCCATTTTGATTCTGAGAACAGATTAGTGTCAAACAAAAGAACAATTCAATATTTCACATATCCTTAATTACGGTCATCTTTAAAAATACTTATTAATCCTATCTTTTTCAAACGCTATTGAATGTAAAAAACATAATCTTACCCCTGTAATCCCCGAAGCGGTAGGCAGAGGGATGTATGTATTACACTGCCACGATTTTTATTTTTCAAACGCTAAACTTAGTACAGAATACTTAGTACAGAAGTTCGTTATACTTAGTACAGAATAATATTTTTCCATTATCGCACCTTAATTAAGAAAGTCATTTTCAGGAAACATGGTTAAGCGGTAATTTAAGCCGTACGGAACAAACTTGATTAGATTTTTTTAAGTTTACTACTTGTTCATTTACATTTACCACTTCTGACGGCATATTAAATAACATAATAATACATTAATTAAATCTCCTCACATGGTATATGACCTCAAGCCCAGGCCGAGTGCAGTAACCGTACAGGAAAGCTGTTAAACATCCATTTATGCAATTTTATATATATATTTTTAGGCCAGTTATAAAACAAACACTTGCGTTCATCACACATAAAGTTTGTCCAAGCGAGAACCGAACCCACACGCCCAGCAATTAGTGTCACTGAACAATTAGTGTGACTGACAAGGAGAACTGAGAAGGTGTGCCAAAATTGAAAAGCGATTTAAAACACTTATATAATATCTTTATTAAAAGGACTTCAAGATTGGCGTCGTATCACGTCCCAGAAAGCGGTCGGCGGTAACAGACAATACTTCATATTGGTTGCTGTTTAAAGTGGTTCCCCGCGACACTTAGCCCTGTAATATATTCTCGTTAAATTTACATAATGGAACGCAGTTTCATGTTTGAGTAACTAATGGAACTCTACCGATGTGGCGAATTCAATTTATGGTTCATGCATTTTGCCTTTCAATCTTAGCATACGTATATGTACATACTCACATTATGTATGCACATATATGTATGCATGTAAAAATAATGTTACGTAGAGAGTAATAAAAAATGAAATTAGACAGTGAAATACAGATATTTAAAAAACTAAATATTTTGACAATTATTATCCAACGAAATCCCTCCCCCCCACTTTTTTAAATATGCCGATCACTTGCATTTGAAGTCCTGTGATTGGGTAATTTATTAATTCAATGCAGATTTTGCATTGAAATCCTTAGAGGGTGCCCAGATTTCTCTAATTATTTCGGATTACGCTCCCATAAATTAACTCAACAAAAACAAACATTAGCCGGCAGCCATACTTATGACGTCAACAAGATGGCCGACCCATTGATAAACCGTCATGGCGGGCGGTGGGTGCGAATTGCGCAGGCTCGGCTATACAACCATTGATAGAGAGGTTTTGAAGATATTTACAAAGCAGGCTCACGATACGATATTTTAAACGTAATATAAATATGCTATACTAAATTTTGTCGACACAAACGATAAAGAGGCCTAGCAAACGATTGAAAATCTCGGATGTATGTATAGTAACTAGTTAGAAAAATCATGAATTAGCATTCTAAGAAGAATTGTTATTTTAAAAAACTTTAGATGCTAGTGCATTTTAAAGGTCTTATGTTTCTATGTAATGCAACATACGAAAATTTATGATTTATTGGTAATTATGACTGATATGCGCCTTAGTAAAATTACGGATGGTTAATGATGCAGCGTCTCTAGTGAATTATATACTGGAAAAGACAAAAAGAATGTAATAATGTATCGTAATAGATAACCTAGAGATTGAGAATTCAGCTTTCCACCTAAAACTATTCCTTTACAACAAATAGGCCCTTTAAGATTACATATCACTTGCTCTAATGGTGATGGAAAACATGTAAGGAAATCGGCACACGACATAGTTCTCTATAATATTTAGACAGGCTTGTGAATGCTGTCAATCCACACTTAGCTAGCGTGGCAGACTATGAGTTTTATTCTCAGAGTGTAACTTCACGCCTGTAATCTCAAGGCAGAGGCAGAGGTAGGCCTCTGCCTCTCAAAGTTAGGACTTTTCGGAGATTGGAGATCAGATGCGGAGAATGTAGTTCACTCCTCTGAGTGTACACTCCCACGTTCTAATAGTAACGCTTACGTCCCACTATGAAGTAGGAGAGGAGAGAGGACAACCGAATTCAATAGTACAACTATAAAAGTTTTGATCATAATATATCGTAGAGTCTAAAAGTACTCTTATAAGAGCAGCCTCTTTCAACGGCGTGCAATAATAATATAGGTTAGCTTAGACGCCGTTTGGGTCTCGAACGTGCGGACGTCACTTGGGAGCGGCGGAACTCAGCTTACATTCGCACTTACAAATAAATATAGACTTGTTGTACCACATTAAACTTTTAAACGATTATAAAGAAAGGAGTCTTCGGGCGTCGCCACTGAAGTTTGTCGTTGTTAGTACTCGGTAAGTACATTTTTCTGTTCTTTAACAATTAAGTTTTGTTTTGTGTTCTTGTTTTGTTTGGTTTTTTATTATAATTTTTTTTTCACGATGTTTTCTGTATTCGGTGTTTTGCAACTTCTGTTCCTTTTTACATATGCATTTGTTAACTTGGCTAATATTGTTTGAGTTTAGTTGAACAAGTATTTTAAATGATTAATTAATCTGAACTTTGCTTAAAAATATCTTTGTTGTGTATTTTTTATAGGTTGTCAAAGCTGTTTGTGCAATTTTTTTGACTAAAATTCTTTGTGTACTAAATTATTTTATTGCACAACTAGATGATGTATTTGGAAGTATTTGTCTGGCTTGTTCCGAGTTATCGGAACACGGCGCCGTCACCACCACCAATGGTACATTTTTATTACCATTTTACACATAGAATACAGATAATTAATTATCTTAAAAAGTAAAAGTAAAAAATGTTTATAAGATGGGACACGGCTATATTAATTTTATCAACTTTCTCGAAACTATAATATTGTCATTGTTGGGAATTGCTTTAAGCATAAATACGGCATACCTAATCATGTGATTTATGATGAAATATGAAATAAATAGGTTTCCATTAAATTAAAAACAAACTTTGAATACTTGAAAATTTATTTCAATTGTCATTATTCCTCATATTCGAAGACGCTTTGAAAAGTTTAAGCTGCGATTTGAAATTCTAATAAACTCCTCACTCTCTTAACTGTGCTGATGTAATTAATGAGACATTATTATTATTACCCGTTGCGTTGAGTCCTGCTATAAATTATAATTCACATTCTCTTCGTGTGAAACGAAACTTCAGACAACATTTCATGTATGTTTTATAGTTAAATTTTTTATTGCTTTATCTACAAAATTAATCTTGTCTAGTTTCGATTATGCGACCCAAAGAAAAAGGATTATAACTTATAAATAAGAAAAATTCCGAACAGAATATTAATGTAATAATATCCGTCGCTACGAATTTACGCGTAGAGATGTAGCAAATTATTGTAGCGCGATCTAATTTAACTTCTACGCGGTGCTACGGCGGTGAGTTCGTAGCAACCCGAGCGACACAACGAACTATATTCATTGAATAAGTATTTAAGATATCTTCTATTCGTTTTGTACATTAATTGTGTTATATATTCACACAATGCATGTTACGTATACCAGTTTATGATGAATTAATAAATTAGAAGTCACTATTTTGAAGTATAAAATTAAAACTACGAACGGCATTGGTGATCTGGATGAGTCACCGCTAACGATAAATATTATCAGATTTCATTCCATTTGGTTGCGATCTATAAACTTTGTTGCCGATTTTTAGCGTGGCTTTAAATATTTCTTATAAACATACGTATTTCACGCCTCTAATCCCCGAAGAGGCTGAGGAAAACAGAACACTCCCACGTTCTACCAGTTACGAATTGCTGATATATTTATAACAAGATTTCTTATAAACATATCAGCAATTGACCTGTATTTGTAGTAATTTGCAGCAGAATACGGTGTTTCGAGTAAATTTCTAGATCGCCGTTATATAAAGTGGAAATTGCCTTTAATATTTTATCCGTTATTGATCGTACTACGAATCAAGCTATGCTATGAATTATCCATCACAATTTACGTAATATACATTATATACATCATAATGTACATATAATGTCACGCCTGTTTTCTATAGAGTAAGCAGAAACTAAACATTTCTTCCTACGTACGATCTTGACACATTGCTTTTGCTCCTTCGATTCTCATAATTTTTCTTACAATTTCTCTTTAGTCATTCTAATCTGGCTAACGAACTGCGTTGTTCGGGTTAAATATCACTTGTTCTAATGCTCAAGAAAAATATTCTGAACAACTGCGCATAGAGTATAATATTCTGTAAGACATGGGAAGTCGGTCTACCCGCATTTGCCCACTGTGGTATGGTATAGCTCTGGTACTCCATTCTGAGAGGAGACCGGTGTACAACAGTGAAGTGATGAAAAGAGATCAGGATGGCGAGGATGACACTGATGTCAATGATAAATATAAAATCATCATCATCAGCAACAGCCTGTTCAAGTCCACAGCCGGACATAAGCCTCACCTGAAGCACCAATCCCAAACTGGGGATCGTAAAGTACGGCTTGGGTTCGAGGGATATACTCTTTCTCTTCCTCGACACGGGTTACATAAACATAAAGCAAATACACACACACACTGTCATTTATCTATACTTATAATAAATCTGTAGAGAAATCAATTGTGTACATGAAATATATTTTCAAAACAACTATCAGGGGG
>DWTO01004524.1:0-11468 GCA_018244755.1 Jemadia pseudognetus
AGGGGACATGTCACACAGACATCTTTTAACCTCTATATGCTATGTCTCTGAAACTATGCAAGACAATGTTGGTCCAACATTTGCCATTCTCCTACTATCCAGCTCTCCAAGTGTCAACTGACATCATCATCTGCGACCCGTAGATGTTGTGTACCAAATTATGTGACACATACATTTTATACTGGGCTACAAATGTTCCCTAGTGGAACCGCAGCTTTACTATTGTTAGAATATTAATTGAGTTTTGCTATTTCAGTAATACATAAATTAGTCATACTTTGTTTTATTCAATAATTTACTTGTTTAATTGTTAAACCTAATTATCAACCAGAGTTATTGATCGAATAGGTTATGCAACTCTGTATAAAATAATAATTATAAATATGAGCAGTAGTATTTACAGAAGTTACTATCTGATTAATGCACATGTTAACAAGCATATTTTTAAAATACAGGTCTACTACTTTTATCAACAAAAAGCGAAGAGACATCGTTCTGGCTGTTAAAGGTGTTGGTGGAGAAAATACTGCCGGACTATTATACAAAGACTATGGACGGTCTCATCGTAGATATTGAGGTGCTATCAGAACTGGTGAAATCTAAAGCTCCTGATGTACACCAACACGTGATAAACCTGGGTGAGTACAAATCTTTGACGCCCGTTATCAGAGATAAAAGGATTACTGATAATGTGATTGACTGCAATATTTACAATGTCTTATGTAATTATATTACACTGATTCATAATAAATATATATATGGAAGTGATTGCACATACATTACAATCATTTTCCTGTAAGCATACATCCTACCTGTTGTTAAATGGTTATTGCTGTCCATACATTGATATACAACCTCAAATAATGATGAAACCATATCTCATATTTGACAATTTTTACTCACATGTAAAATATTTCTTGATAAATAATCCACATACAGCATCATGTCATACATCATTGTATTTTCTATGTATGTTCAAGAGGGTTAAGGCTATCTTCATGCTATTATGACTTTCCAATAGTAATTAAATAGATGAAATAAATTTTTATGTTAACCATTGTACCACATGGGTATATTCTATTGTCACATTTTTTACATATCCTCACGCCAATCCTTTGTGGGGTAGGCAGAAAGCACAGAGTGCCTAATATCTCTATTCTTGCACACCTGTCATGCCTCTTCCACATTCATCACTCTCTTCATACACACACATCGGTTTCAGAGACTTCTAACACTTCCGTCTGATAAAACCTTATTTATTTGATCTAAATAGGTGAGTCTTGGCCTCCTTCGGCGCCTGCGTCCATCAATATTCACATTGTATATCTGTTTAGTCATTCTTTCATCAGCCATTCTCTCAACATGTTCGAACCATTGAACTTACACTTTTATTTAATTGCACTATTACAAGTTTTGTAACACAGATGTTAACAATATTTTAATGAAGTAGTCTGTTTCATATGTTTTAAAATATGATCAGTGTATAATGTACACTTCAGTAAAGATAATAATAGTCTTAGGTGCTACACCAATTAACATATTTGAACATTGAAATGGTTTACAAAGTTTTAGTAGAAGATAGTAGGATGAGATTTTAAAAACTATGGATTTGATCTCCACATCTCCAAGAAGCTGTGCTCTGCCATTCCCAACCCCCATGCCCAGTGTGGGGATTGTGGGCATAACCCCTCAGGGGAGGTCTATGTCCAGCAGTGGACTGCAATAGGCTGATGATGATGGTGATGATCTGTGCATCAATTGTAGTGTAATGGTTACAAAAATACAAATCACAAACATTATGAAATAATACTTTTATAAAATGCAGTTAAACTATATGTACTTTGCAGTTACATGATTACTCACTGATTAGCCAGAAAATATTGCTGTGATAACGGTCACTTCCTAATTCATGTCTGATCCTCAAATATTGAAGCAAATCCATATTACTACATTAATAATATTATATGTGCAACCATTAGTAACAATTTCATCCAAGCTACTAGATCATTGCTAGGTTCTCAAAGGACTACCAGTGTTATATTTCTACTATGAAACATTATTAAATCAATTTGTGTTGCCGGTCCATACTCATTCTGTAGTATCATAAGGATAAAAACGATTTTCCGTTTATATCTTGCCATTGCCATTGATCCCAACACTTAGATGGTATGGCAGATTATAGCCTTGACAACTCTCGTTATCGGAGGATACCCAGATACAACTGTAATATGATAAAAGTACTGTTAATGAAAAAGTATTTCATTCCCTGCTATATTTGTCATTGCAGGGCTACCATGGGCTGTTATAACCACCAAATGGTTTGTGTGTCTGTTTGCTGAAGTCCTTCCCATAGAAACTGTACTGCGGATATGGGATTGTTTATTCTATGAAGGATCAAAAATTTTGTTCAGAGTGTGTTTAACGTTGATCAAGACTAACAGAGCATCGATCATGGCCTGCAATGATTTCACCTCGCTGGCCGAGTGTTTCAAAGCGATTGTAAAGAACGCAAGCGCACTACACTGTCATGAGTTCATGCAGGTGATTGATTATTGACTAGTTAAAATATTTTTATTCATTCCGTTGAATTAACTTTGGTAATAAGGTAATATTTAAAAATTTTGTTTGGCCTTAAATATTTCATGTAAATAAAATTTCAAGTTTTTAATAATACTCTGTCAAAGACAACGGTACTGCTCTCTGGGCGTCAGTGCTGCCACCTGTTCAATAACAGTAGCGCTGCCCGCAAAATACGACACTCAAGTGGAAATGTTAACTCTATATAAATTAATAGTTGCAAGTCCACATTGTCATGTAGCTAATGAACATTATATTTTTTGCAGGCGATATTCAAAGTACCTGGGACACTATCCAACGCCACCATATTGAAACTTAGAGCGCGCTTCGCGAAGCAGCGCCGCGAGCAGCTACAGAAGGAGCCACGGTGAACTGTTCCTTGGCTACAAGGAACTCTCGATCTCAGTTTATCAAAAGAATACCAAATGATTACACACCGACTACTTAAATGTGTACCCCTATCGGTCGTAAGTTGTCTGTATGATCGACATTCACTGTCTCAAAGTGTTACACAATTAGGTATAAATTTGATGTAATATTTTAATATGCATATACCTTGATATGTATGTGTAAGTTACTGTCAGTACACGAAGTTTAAGTTTAAAGTTTTTCATCATGTTTTGTCTATATACAGGTGTAAGATAATATTTTTCATTGATATATCAATGATATAAGCCAATGCTTTATTTATTGCGTAGATCCCAAACAGCTGTTAATGCCATCAAAATAAGAATATTGTTTGACAAGTATAGTTGCTGCGGTTATCCATCCCGAAACATCTCACAAACGAAAAATTTCCATTTTTTAAAGCATATTTCAAGAAGGTTCGAAAATTTTCAATGTCTTACATGTATATTTAATAATTCAGTCTAATATTTTGCAGCACAGTTCATTAACTCTTGAGAAGTCAATGTATGTGGTCATCGAGAAGTCGTGTATACCTCCTTTGCACAATATGTTACTTTCTAAATTAACAAAATCAGTTACAAGACAGCTATACACAAAATTTTAGTGTGTTTAGATTATGGAATAAATTATAATAATTTATAAAATGTGTTTGCTAAATGGTTTATGTACAATAAATTCAGACTATAACACTATAACCTCTGCAAATGTTTATAAAATTGAAGCAACAACCATAACATCAACCCTCATTATTAATACAAAGAATTCCTAGATGTACAGAAATTTAAAATGTACAAAACTTCCAAAAGTCAGCCCAGGGTCCGAAGTTTCCAAAGTTAGAGTTTCTTTGATCTACTGCTAAGACTTTACAACACGATACATATTGCTTGTGAACTATTGAAAAATATTTTTTTTAAATCCTAAATAAAATAAACAGTTCTATGTAAAACTGATAATCACAAAAAGCTACAAGTACATTTATTAAAGCTAAAGTAAGCCCTCTTATCGCAAGTTTATGTAATACTAAAAAAGGTTTTCTGTTATTTACCATTATTATTATGTCGTCACAATACACCCCGTGTATGCTAGTTAGAGAGTACAGAGTGCCAAATACCCTCTATACTCAAACATGTTTCTACAATGATCATATGAATACCTAATCTCAATTTGTAGCCTATGGATAAAGCAATAAAATGGGCATATATCAAATGAGTATCACTGGCTTCTATTTATATCAACACTCAACCATAGCACAAAATAAAAATTAACGGATTGTGTCAGGTGATTAATATCCAAGAAAAAAAATACTTATGACATATTACATAATTTATAACACCATAAAAATTTATTTTGTACAAATACTGACTAGTCTTTGTTTTTAGACAGCTTTTATAAATAGTTTATTTTTATAGATCCAAAGAAAGGATTGGTTTACATTTAATGATTTACATTGATGTACATTTAATACATGACAAACTTGCACTCGACAATTGGCATCTTTGTACGAGGAATAATGTTATAATACAAATAACAATTTCCCCTTGCATATCATTAATTGTGTTAATAATTAATGATGATACGTACATCATTAGTTCTATTGTTATTTAGTATTGTTATTATTATTTTGTTATCTTTGTTTATATTATGAACAAAGTTTTTGAGATGACATAGTTTTGTGTGATTGTGAAAGACATTAGTAGTGTTTTTTCCTATTAATTAAGTTTTATACATTTGAGTGATTAGATTAGTTATAAGGTTTTTTTTTCTATATGAGCTTTCCCGCCACTCAATTTCTTGCTTTACTCGTGCATATTTTTTTATTATGATGTTTCAAAATAATGATAATTAAATGACAACTTATGTAAGTATATATAAAAATTAAATATAGGCTCGACAATAATTGTTTTGTTGCCGACTGCATTCTGTTACATTGTAGACATTTGTGAAAACTGTTAATGTTTTATAAAAAATTCGATTCCTGCTGATAACCACTTCAATGTATAGGTTATATTCGATAACCTACAAAATCGATTATTTTATCAGCTTAAAGAGTCTAAATTGAGACTTATATAACCTGCAAAAGTCACTTCGCTATAATGACGTAACTGTGGTAACACCGTGGTATACGTACCTAGCCGTCAAAGGCGAGAGCGGGAGGCATTGATAAGCGAAGTGTGATGGCGGGAAAACAGTGATTTTTTTTTACAATCCCGCTTGTATGATGCCTTAGATAATACATCGCTTATTTCCACACATTCAAGATTACTTCATCACAATTCAGTATTCTCAAGGATTTTCTACTTCATGGCATCTTAAACTTCAATGAACATCATTCAGTTTGAATGTCGTGAATTGATGTGTTTTATATGTCTACTGTATTTTGTATTTATATACGTATTCTGGTTTGTATTTGTATTATTAAATGTAATATTCATTGGAGCGTTTCCAAATACAACATATCTATTAAAATATAAGCCATACAATTTGAAATCATGCCATGATTATTTTATATTGTCGATTATAAATAGACCGTAAAAATTATTTGACTATTCAGTTATTTATGAATATCATCAATAAAAAAAAGAGATATAGATAATTATATTAAAATTCATTCATCATGTTGACAATAAGCTCTATCATGGAAATGAACTACATTTTATACTTTTTTATGGTATGTAGACATTTTTTACATAATACAGATTACATAAATAAAATGATGATCATATATGTTTAGTAACAATACAATACACACAGAAGTATAGTATACTCCTGTGCGTCCATTTATGTCCCATCATATGCCTATGATCATATGAATACTATCGATAATGCTACTTTCTTGGTACCTATATACTTCTCGCTTTTTGTAATTAAAATAGCAACATGAAAGAATTATTACTATATTGTCACACCAAGTTCTTTATGGGGTGAATAGAGAGCATGGAACATGCAAACGAAACGAAGGTTTTAATTACATTTAATTTGTAAAATGTAAAATAGAAATTATGACAGGTTCTTTGCTTATTAGATTTTAATAAGCAGTTATTATGTAGCTTGTCTGCCGTATTGTTTTGTATAGTTTGCAAAACTAAATAATTGTAACATTCAGATGATTGTGTAGAGTATTGCCATAACATAATACATATTTGAAAGCACTACAGAATACAATATTGAGATGTTGAAAACAGGCTTTTATTTTGAACTCTTCCAACTCCTTACTTTCATCATCATCATAAGCCTATTTCAGTCCACTGTTGGACATAGGCCTTCCCGAAAGAGCATCATCACACACAGTCCTCGGCTTGCCATATTCAGCTTCTGCCTGCAGCTTTTCATAGGCCGCTAAACCCCGCATAAAAAGGCACACAGGCTACTTTCAACAAACAGAAAAATCGAATCTCTGACCTGTTGTCTCCAATGAGCTAGGCAGAAAAACAGTACTCCCATGTTTCGACTGTTAAATTTATGATGAAACTCCGAGCCACTACTAGAAATTTCAATGAGAAAATCCCAATTATACCCGAATTGAGAATGGAACCCATGACCTAGCAACCACTTGACCAATGAACTACTCAACCCATAAAAGAAATAATTATATTGTGAAATAGACACAAAAATAAAGAGCCTGGTGCATGGCAAAAGTGCTCACCACCTATTCCATAGTGGGATGTAAATGTAACTGGTAAAACGTGGGAGTGTACAACACTCCTCTGCCTACCTCTTCAAGGGGATTACAGATATGATATCATGTTTAGGTTTTAAAAACGTTTTACTATTTTCATTAATAGAATTTTCATAAATCTAAGGGATCAATATTACCAATATATCTTCACTTACATCATTAGCCTAAGTCCACAGCTGGACATAGACATCCCCTGTTAGGTTCTTGCTCAAAATCCACATGCTGGGCATGAGGGTAGGAAAACACAGACCATGGCTTCTCACACTGCCCACACAGCTTCGGAACGGTTTTTAGTTGTGCTTGGGCAGGCTGGGCTATACTGTGATCTGCCAACTTTATTCATACCTATGTATATGATTGATCTAAATGAAAATTTGTATATATTGAAAGTGCCAGTTATATGAAGTACACTGGTTTATTACTAAAATAGCCTAAATTATTCTACAATGCATTGTAACATAACAGAACTGTATGAAACATATATAATCATTCACTAGTTATGACTGGTATGTGAAAAAATACGAGCCTATCTCATGATTTTCCACTTTCAAGAACATCTTTTGCTTCGTTGATTTTAGCCGCAATAAGTGGGGAGCCCCCTTTATCTGGATGGTTAAGTAACATTATTCGTCTGTGAGCATCGCGAATCTGAAATAGAAAATAATGATATATTTTCTAACAAACCTTGCTAGACTTATGATTTTAAAAGCAAAACGGTAATTTTTTATTAGATGTGAGGTTGTGTACTTAAAGTAATTTATAGTTAAAAATATTTTTTAAAGTTTAAAAATCATAATAACAAATCTCTCCTTACCTTAGCTTTATTTGCCGTTGGACTAACACCTAAAATTAATGCTGCTTCTCTTTTCGTCATCTTTGGTTCAAAACCACCTTTGTAATATTTAGAGTTAGCTAATGATTCCGCGTCGAACTTAGGCAAGTTTTTCATAGCTTCTGCGAACTTCGAAGAGGCATTTGGCATTTGCCGGAGTAGGTAACGCCCGGCAAATCCCACCGCAGCCATCCCCAACCCCACTAATATCACAGAACTACCCTAAAATATAACAAAAGTTAACAATGTTAATCGATGACGAGTTATTATGAAATTAAAAATGTTTTTTTTTTCATACCATAATTAATTATTTAGTTTTATAAGCAATTAGCACCCAAATAAATTTTCTAGTTGGACATATTTTCGAAAAAAAATAATTATAGCATTTACGTTATCCTATTTCTTTTTGATTGTAAATGTATGATTTCAAACATAGGTTAAGTACTATCAATATCATTCCAATAGCTGAAACCTGACAGTGTTGTCTGTCAACTGTCAACTGTCTGTCTAAATGTCTATAGAAAGAATGACAACTTAAGCGATGATCCACTTAATATAAATAGAACTTTATTCATTTTTTTTCTTCCTCTGCTTAATAAGTATTGCGTTCCCTACTTCTTCATCGATGGTAACACGTCCGTTGTTTAGTGATCGTATCTTGTGAAATCTTTTTTACTCATTTCTTGTGATCGGTTTTTAATTCTTAGAAATAACTAAATCTTAATATTGCAAAAAACATTTATTAATATTATATAATTATATCATAATTTACCGTTATTTCAATGTTCCGGCGGATTAATATGACACCCTCGGTTCGGATAGTTTCAACTTGCAAGCACGACTGCCGATGAAGAGGTGCTAAGTTGAAATCTCCAGTTAGGCGCTATTGGATTTTTCTAAATTATATTTTTAGTAGTAGCGCAGAGTTTGAATTTGTTAATAAACTCACCATCTATTCTTTAGTGGGACGTAAACGTAACTGGTGAAATGTGGGTGAGTAGCATAGATGTAGGATATGCTATATCTATGGTGAGTAGTGAGTACCACATTCCTCTGCTTAACTCTTCGGATAATAGGCGTGATTTATTTTAATGTGGATTATTTTTAATTAAATACGGGATAATCGCAAAATCTAATTTTTGAACATTAACTTAATATTATAACAATTATTTATTTTATGGGAGTGTTCTACACTCCTCTGCCTACCTCTTCGGGGAATACCACGCGTGATGTTACGTGTTTTTTTTTAATTATTTACGTTTAATGAATTCTATACTTCTTGCACTTTTTTAATTCATTTCATCTATACGAAATATTCATATTATTTAAATTGAAGATAAGCATAAAAATCTTATATCTATATAATACAAGAACATTTTATTGCATACCAAAAAGAAAACATGATATATTAAATGGCATTGACGTAATAGTTTTAGGCCACGACGTATTAAAGCACAATCTTAAAACCGGTAATTTCCGAAATACTATCGTTAATCACACTGGCAACACTGTAGAACAATAGCCGGCCGCATAAAATTTTATGAAAAAAAAGTGGGCCTTTTTGAAGAGGTTCAACATGGCAGGAGATCAGGCGCAATTTTACCAATTGCTAAATACATTATTGTCTACAGATAATGACATCCGCTCCCAGGCAGAAGTAAGTGTTTGCGATATTTTATGTTTTATTATATTATCGTTAATCTTGAGCTAGCAAATCAGCGTCTTGTATTAGAAACCTGCAAGTATGGCCTCGTGTCAAAACGTGGTCATGGAGGATCTCAATTAATTCTGAAACAAAAGCAAATTGCTTATTTTAAAGCTGTGTTTTCACATAAACTAGATGATTGAAGTTAGTGCGTTTGACATTATAACATTTTATGCTGAGTATGTAATTTTTAATGTATGCGCCTAACCAAAGCTTTTTGTTAAACCGTCTACGGGCGGTGCTCTGCACTGGAGACATGTGCGTACAATTATTAAGCAAATTTTTATTTTTAATATTTACTTCGTTTTTGCTGTGACGTTGCAATCGGTACTTGTACTGTTACACAATATTCATATCTAATAATTATAATCAGAATAATGTAACTCGATTTAGTTATCTTAATATGTGGCCTATAGCATATTAACTATTATTTTGCCACTTTATAAAAAAATGGATGATCCTGTAAAAATTGTAGCTTAATTTTCACTATAATAATCTTCAATTTTTTAATTAGATACAGTTTAATAACATCACTTGTATCCTATATTTGCTCTACTGTTCAGGCTAACACAGATAAAAAAAACGTAATATCACACCTATAATCCCCCAAGAGGAAGGCAGAGGAATGTAGAACACACTTTAGAACATATTTTAATACTTCAAATTTAAACCAAGGCTTATAACCATTAACAGAAACAATATTAATATTTTATAGTGAATAAAGTTATTAAATTTGTTAACATAGATAAATGTGCAATATAATATCTGAAGAAGGGGAGGAGACCAATGGAGTAGATTTAAATGAAACTGCAATATTTTTGTGTTCATGTTAAAAATACTATGTATTCATGTATTATTCAGAATACACACACAATATTCAGAATATTAAGATTTTATTTTTGAGAGACTTTACCTACTTTGATTAACGGTTGATTTACTGGTCTGCGACATATAGAGTTCAAGCTAAAATGTATTATATTTTGTATGCTTAGGGCTATAAGTCTGTTCTTGTAGAAACACTGTATCCCATCATAAAGCTAGCAAAAGTATAGCGTGAATGAATTTTGAAATTACTATAGATTTTGAAATACTATTTAATTTTGTATATTTTAATTTATAACAAATTTATTCATATGTTTTACTCTCATATTAGATACTTATTTAAGTTTCTCCTAAAATTAATTAAAGTTACTTTTGTTTCTTAACAGGAAGCATACAACAACATTCCAACAGAAACAAAGGTAGTATATCTAGTGAGTGCTGTGCAAAATGTGGAACTTGGTGAGGAGGGGCGTCAGACAGCCGCTGTGCTGCTGCGGAGGCTGCTCAGCTCAGAGTTCTTTGAGTTCTTCCCCAAATTGCCCTTCGAACAGCAGGCCATGCTTCGGGAACAGCTGCTCCTCACATTACAGATGGACGTTACTCAACAGTTACGGAGAAAGGTACATACAACACTTTCATTTTGTTAGCCATTTTTATTTCTTGGATTCATACATTATAATTAATATATTGGTACATTATTATTCATAATATGATCATTCACATTGTACAGACAACTTTAAGGATGAAAAAATTGTTCCATAACCATTTATATTACATGAACTTTATTTTCTGGTCTTTAATATGAGCTGAATCTACTCAGCTATTGATTTATGCCTACAGCAAGTCAATGGCTTGAACATATTTGCTTCACTGCCCACATAATCTTGATATATTTCTTAATTGATATATGTTGCTAGATTTACAAACTCACTCTTGCTAGTGTGGCAGACAATGGCTTTAACCTTACTCATTCCGAGAAGAGATTCAACATACAACAGATACACCACTGGAATGATAGGAATGTTTATGAAGATGTATCTTGCTGTATTTTCTATTTCAATGTATAATTTTTCCAATCTACAATTTTCAAGGAAGAAAATGCCAACTGGCATTAAGTCTGTCCTTTGTTACCGACAATTAAGAACAAATAAATATAAATGTGTTATATTAATTAAAATAGTATACCAATATCAGTAGGTACACTATTGAATGTGTAATCTTTTACATGAATAATGTTCATTTCGATATTCAGAGAACTAGTGAAGGTCATTGATAAGGAGAAGTGATGATTCAACTAAATCAAATATAATCAGACTATTTTGCTTAAACATACAGCAAGGGTAAACACTATTGATAGGTTAACATTTATTGACGTAACGTCGCGCCCATAGTCCCCGAAAAGGTAGGCAGAGGATTGTAGTACACTTCTATGTTTTACCATTTACATC
>DWTO01004525.1:0-11467 GCA_018244755.1 Jemadia pseudognetus
ACTTTTATGACAGTATAGATATCTTTTATCATTTTATTATAAATTCAAAACACCGTCACAAAGATAAGAATTTAATAACTAATGCGATATAATTGGAGATATAGTATTATCTTAAAGGAAACTTATTAAATTGGAATACCAATATAATTCGACCAGGACTTCGATCGATGTACTTACTTGTTCAACTTCACTTGGCGCTAATATAAACTGCCTGTCAGCCGACAAAATTGGATTACTGGTGTTCAACTGGGCCTGAAAATATAATATTAATATTTACTATGTAACATCACGCCTGTGATCCCCGGAGAGGAAGGCAGTAGAGTGTAGTACACGTCCACGTTTCACCAGTTACGTTTACGTCCCGCTATGGAGTAGGTGGTGAGCCTATTGCCATGCATCGGGCACATATCCAGACTCCGAGCCACTACGAGAAAATTGAAGTAAAATCTAGTAATACCCAACGCGGGGATT
This sequence comes from Jemadia pseudognetus, assembly GCA_018244755.1. Lineage (NCBI taxonomy): Eukaryota > Metazoa > Arthropoda > Insecta > Lepidoptera > Hesperiidae > Jemadia > Jemadia pseudognetus. The sequence goes on from DWTO01004525.1 coordinate 472, forward strand.
CGATCCCAGGACCTCTCGATCGGCAGTCGCGCTTGCAACCAACACGACCAACGGGCCAGTCTAATAAATATTAATATTTATTAACGCAAATGATACATATAATATTACACCCTACTCGTCATCAACATGGATACCGTACCGTACCGTTAGTACCTACTATACAATTGTTAGACGCTAGTCTACTCTCATCATAAGAAGGGTTAAGGCCAGTCTACCGTGTGAGCCACGTACAATTGTGAGGTGTGAAATTTAACAGATTTAATGCAAGTTTGCAAGTATTCAAACTTAAAATTGTATATTTGTATATACCTACTATTTGAGTGTATATTCATGCTTGTGTGTTACTTTCTGTTCTAAGTACCTACACAGTACATTTTACCTCTAAATATGTGTTACTTTGCATTCCTGGCGCTGGTGGAAGAGACCTTTCTTAGAGATAGGCAGTGCCATTGTATGACAAATATTTTGTATAATTTGTTTTTCTATTGTTTTACGGTGTACAAAATTATTAAATAAATAAATTGTTAAAACTCAACAAAGGCGCAAAGAGTGCACCCCTACAACGCTTTCGCCTGGCAATACTTTATCAACCTTCCAGGTGTTCAAAGACGTAACTGACCTCGTTTGTCTGTCTACCAGGTTAAATATAAAAAATCAAAGAGATTTTTGTTGTACAGAGGTACACGTGAATATTTGAACCTGGGACCCCAGAATGAGATTCAATTCTAAACCGCCAGGTTTTTCGCCGTCATGTGATACATATTGTTTGTATTATTAAAGAAGGAAAGGTACGAACCATGAGATCGCCGGAGACGAGCACGCTGCTCTCCAATGCGGTTACATTGAACACATAGATGCCGGGCTCGCCGGCCACAGTGAACGTGAACTCCGTGTCTAAAACCACATCATCATCAGCCTATCTCAGTCCACTGCTGGACATAGGCCCCCCCTCAGGGATTATGCCCATAATCCGTCCATCCATTAGTAGGTAGTAGTAGTAACAAACAGTAGTCAATGGAACTACCGAACTTTAAAACCAACAACGGAATGCAATTCAGTCAATGTCTATACATTACAATCCTGTTTAACGTATTCTTAGTTTTATCATCCCTCTAACAATATGTTCTTTAGGTGTAGGTCAACAACTGAATCCACATGGTACCTACTTGTTACAGCAAAACATGTGTTTTAGTCAGCATAATCTGTGGGCAGTGGAGTGGTGCACGATGGTGTCGAATAAAAAAGAGCTGGGAATAACTCCCAAGGAAAAAAAAATCCGTAAGACAATAAATTACCCTAGTTGCACAAAAACTTCATTGCTAAAGTTAAGGGCAAATCGTATTACCCAAATATATTAAAAACAGCATAGATTAGACTTCGTGCAGGCCAGTGCATTACGGTCTAAAGATATAAAATAACAGCAGTTTTTTGTATTATAGTAATATACATTACCAGAGATCCAAGTGCCAAGAAATCCCCTTTGCGCGAAGTGCCCTCTAACAAACTCTTCTAACGTAAAGGGGTTCTGTGCTGACGCTGACGCAAATAGCGCCAGCCATATGCACCACAACAGACCCTAGAGACCGATAAAGGTTATGTAAACATTATTACAAAAAAAATATATTATTAGTAAGCAACCAAATTGATCGATGTCTTTTAGTTGCAAAATTTTGATAATTATCATCATGAGACTTGTGAGGGCTGCGAAACAAAATATTTTTGAATATTTACTTATGAATATTCACAACAATATTTGCATATATATATTGAATACTCACCATATTTATGTAATACTAAGAAACATAAGCAGTGGTTGACGTTGCGAGCCGCCAACACAACTGCCTAAGACTCCCTATCACAAGTTATCACAAGGATAAACCGATATCTGATGATAAAAATAATTGTAAAATTCTTAAGACCATGTTAATAGGTCGGTAGCGATTAGATTCTTTTATTCGATATTACAATATATAATATTGTAATAATTGGATTTTTCAATAATGTCTCTGTGTAATAATTTGATAAAAGACATGCTAAATGTTAAAATACGATAGATATTTAAGTTCATATCACTGAATTTTATAAATATTAAATTAGCAATAATTAACTAATATACTAATAATTAAATTAAACAATATCTTCATACAGTAACCTATTGTTTTAACTAAAAATATATTTTATTCCTTCATGCCAAATATTAAAATACAAAGCAAGTTTAATTAATACTTGTTATTATTATTATCGCACCAAAATGTTTATTTATTTAAAAAACATTGTGCCTATAAACTTTATAATGAAACTAGCTACTAGGTAGTATTTCAATTAAGTACAAAGGCAGTCCAGGTAAGACATCAGACAATATTATATAAATGAAATTAAAATGAATACAATAAAAACTACAAATGTTTTAGGGAAATGTTTATTAAACATCAAATTATTGGAATTATTACATTTATCAGACCATTCTCTAAAAAGTCACATAGTATGTCCTGACTTGCTCGTGTTGAAAGTTTGTTTTCTACGCTTACAATATTAATTAATACTCTGATAACATACAACATTTTGACAAGTTCGTCACAATGAGGTACAACTATGTACGGACATTTATTTCCACGGCGCCCGAGAAACTTGCAAAACGAAGATTTGTTTCCACCAATGTCCACTACTTGATGTGTATCAGATTAGGAGTCCATTTCCATAGTCTAAACTACTTATAAAATTGTTCTCGATTACTCTTAACCACCATCTTCACGTATGACGTCCCCTCGTATAGAGTTCTTGTCAGTAGGTAAACATCTTATTCTGAGACAAACTGCCACTCAATGTTAGAATAACAATGTACATATATTCCAGAAGGCAGCTCTCTTGACAACGACGTCGTAACACCAAAGCTAGGTGGTCATCACCTCGTGTCCACTGCGAAGTATCAGCAACATCCCATCAATTGATCAAGCGACTGCGTTACTCCGACGACGAATTAAATCATAGGATTTCCTCCAAGCCTGCCTTTCTATAACATTTTGTATAACATAAATTCACATATTCTTCTCATATGTTACTCTTGCCTACATTCTTGAAAGTAACGTCGTTAACCTAACCGACGGCAACACATACTTAAGGAATTCTTCCAAAAGATGAATATTAATGTTTCTAAAATATCTCTTTTGAGACCTGAAAGAAAAGTCGGACCGTCCGAACAAATATTAGAGTGTGAATGAGTTATTATATGATGAAAGGTGGGTAGATGTGAAATTTTTGTTTGTAATGTCTAAACATACTAAGTTACTTATGTGATATTAAATGTGAATTGTTGTATGTGTAGTGTCTTCTAAATGTGTGTATGAATGGACATGGGACGGACCATGCTAATGTCTGCGATGGGTGCGCCGCAGCTCCTGCAAACGGCGCTCATGCTCAGCCATGTGCTGTCTTCGTTGCTCCTCTTTTACAGCAATCTATAAAACATTAGAGTATATTGTTATTGTTCAAGATAATTGTACATTATTGTACATGTGTGTAAAGCTCAGTCAATTAAAATATTGTAAATGTATATTTAAAATCAAACTGTCCATGGTGCAGCCAGTATTGCTGATCTTAATGAATTGGACTTAAATGGTTGATTGTATTTTAAGCATTATGGAGTTCTGTGAGCCTTCTATTGAAAAATATAACAACTAATTAGCTATATAATTTACTTAACTGACAATAAATCAAATTTCGGCTCACAGACCAATGTTTGCAAATAGTCAGAAACAATTGACTCCTATACTCAACATAGATAACACTTGCTTACATGAATATCTTTTTACTTAATGCTCCTTTCATCATACAATATATTTTATGTATTCTGTAAAATTAGCTAAGTGGATGCAAATATAAACAAATACAGGCTTTTTGAACAATATATGAATTACATGTTGTAAAGCGTTCCATATACTATGATGTGATTTTTAGAAAGCTGTTTAGAATTCCAAGGAAACTTAGTAAAATTAAACAGGTGTGCTACAAAACTTCATCATTTTATATACACAGCTCTCCCAAAATCTATAACTTAAAAGATCTTAAAATAATTGGAACAGCTTGTTTGATTTTAAATGGTACTTGTAAAGGCCTTAAAATATTTGGAAAAACTATGTTTGGGGTTTGGAAATGGGGCAAGTATAATTTGTATTGTTTTAATTAATTTTGACCAACAATGTATTCTTACCGTCTCTGCTGATAATGGCAGCCAATATATACATGGAGTGGCTTTTGTTTTTCTAAACAGATCATCTAAGAGTTTTGCTGGAGCCTCTTCTTCCTTTTTCTTAAATTTCTTTGCTGTTGACAGTAAAAATAGTTATGTAAATATAATTAAAACATCACTATAGATAGAATAAATACACATAGTTCATGACAATGCTTTTCACAGATTAACAAAGCATATACCTGGTTCAGGACTTCTCTCAGGGGTGTGATGGCGCCTTTTATCATGATAACGGTCATCTCTGCTGCTAATCTTGTCCTTCTCTTTGCCTTTTTCATTTTTACCAACATCCCACTCTCGCATCATTTTTCTTTCCCATGGTTTATCCTTAAACACAAAAGGCACATGTTAATTCAAATATATAATTGTTTTACTTGAGTTATTAATAATATTTTCTCTTATAAATATTTACTTACCAGTTCCCCTCGTTCTCGTTTCATGTCTTGCTCACGAAGCCAATCCTCAACTGTTCCTGGAATGGTTGATGTCTGAGCACTGTCTATGTCTTCATTAGCCTTCGCCTTATCAAAGTCATCTTTTGTAGAGAAATCAACATGCAATGTTTTTGGATTCGATACAGGCCATGTCACTCCATGGAGAGCATGTCTCGTTTCCACTGCCTGACTATAACAAAAAAAAGTAATATGTTTAATATATTCATTTTACAATTAATATATAAATTAAGGATAGGATTTATGAACCGTTTACTTACTCTTCAGTTTCATATTGGACATAGCACTTAGATTTAATCCTATCTATCCAAAATCCATTATCAAGAATCCTTCCGGTTCTTTGTAACAAATTTTTCAGCTGTGGTAATGTGAACGGTCTCACTAAATTGGTTATATACAAGATGTTGGATTGCTTGTGTCTCGGTGGGCTCGGTGGTCTTGCTATTATGCTGTCATTGTCCTTGACAATAGATATTTTCCTATTTGAAGACAGATTTGTCTCCCTGATTTTTACATTCTCTTTATTCCTGTCATCATTCTCCTTCTTGTTAATTTCTATGCTTTCCGTGTTATCGATGACAATTTTTGGCAGCACTGGTCTTTCAAGTTTCTCCATTACTTCCACTCTCCTATGATGTTTTTTCTCTTCAATAACTTCATCGAACTCTGTCGGTTTTACATCAGGTATAATGTCTTTCAAGATATCTGTAGAGATTGTTATAGATTTCTGTGTGGTAATTTTACTGGGCCGGGAGCCCCATCTTCTTTTTCTATTTGTCTGGGTTGTGGTTTGTCCATTATGTACAATAGCTTCCTCAGTAACTGTAGTAGTTTCGGCAACTGTCTCCTTCAAATCATTGTCTTTAGGTAAATCTACCGGTTTTTCTGTATCTTCTGAAACTGAACTTACTATTTCCTTCTCTGGACTCTTAGAGCTCTCTACAACATTTGTTTCATTAATAATTACTAGGTTATCTCCTGTACTGTCGATGTTCTCACAATTAACGCTGTCTGTTTTATCACCTGTAATACTTACCTCACTTTTATCCACATCACCTTCGCCGATTTCCTCCTTTGATGGCTTTGGTGATTCTGGTCTGGTATCCTCTGTTTGTTCACTTACTACATCCGAAGATTCAGGTCTACTTTCATCAGCGTGTATCTCCAATATTTCTGACTTGTCTCCAGATATACTCCTTTTCCGAGGGCTCTTTTCCTTCTCAGGTAGACTATTTTGACTATCATCTGTTTCAGATTTAGGTGAAGCAACAGTTGTATCAGCATCAGATTGCTTCTCTTGTGAGTCTGATTTGTTTCCCTCGTTTTGTGTTCCTTGATCAGTTGTTTCCTCGCTTGCAGTATTAGCGCTCTCATCCCCTTTAGTTTCCTGTGATGGTTTTGTCTCTTCTGTGGTTGTAGACATTGGAGTATTATTGGAACTTACTTCTTGCATCTGAGTATTTTGACTTTCGTCTGTAGATTTTTGCTCATTTTGCTTTTCATTATCTGGCTCGTCACCCTGACTGTCTTGGTTCTTATCAGAGTCGTCCTTGGAATCAAGTGCCGAACGTTTCGTGCGATGTCTGGTTTTCTTACGCTCCTCAACAGGTTCGCCGCTTGCTGAGCGGGAATGTTTCCGTTTACTACGCGGAGATCTATCAGCTCTCTCTGGAGTAGACGGTGGCCGCGTTAAACATATCTTTAATTTTTGAATCTCACCAACATCTCCGCCTTCAGATGTTTTGACTTGCCATACTTGTTCATTTGTTTCTTCTGGGCTGTCCTCCTTAGCTGATGTTTGTGGCGGGTTGTTTTCGGTCACATTTTCGGGCGCTGCTGGTTGCTCTTTTTTGGTGTCCTCCGTTGATTCATTATCAGTAGACGTAGATTCTTTTCTGCGTCGTGTCTTAAGCCGCCTTGGTTTTTCAGGCTTTTCTTTCTTTTCAGGCGATGCTTTAGTTTTCTTACTAGCGGTACGTTCACTCTTACGACGCATCGTCATCTAAAAATCGTTAAAATAATGTATTAAAACCGAAATATGGACAGAGAAATTGCATAACACATACATACGAATATTTAATTTACCTATATAAATATATAAGAAGGTTTTTAAATTAAAAGCACGCGCTAACTCGTAAATTTGGTTAACACACAAACTAACAAGATGCGGCCATTTTGAAATTGAAAATTTCATAGGTCTGAGAACACGATAGACAAAACATTTATGATTCGAGTCTATAATCTGATAATGGCATAGTTTCAAATATAAATAAAATTATTTATAACGTATATTATACTATATGTTTTAGTTGGTGTATTTGTTGAGAAATATTTTTTATACATCCCACAAAATCATTAAATAATTCCAAGGATTACTTTTGTGTTTTAAATTTTAGTAACAAAATACCTTACGAGAAAAAATTGCCAAAATTAGAATGCAAAAGGTTAAAATAAAAAGCATCTTTTAATTTATAGTTCTGGAACCAACAGCAAATACGTGTTAATATAAAACATGATGATATATAGACAGGACCATATTTAACACTTATTTATAACATTCAACGTTTGAACTCTGACTTCAATGTTGAATCAGATGAAAATAAGTTTTGCCCCCACATTATTGCATTTTCAATTGTAAACTGTAGGCGTAAAAACTTACAACATCGCGTTATTACCACTACCTGTAATGAGATGAACTGTGTCAACTATCAAGCCTTAGTTAAAAGTTTGTTTCTTTTGAAAACTGATTTTATCCTCGTTAGTAGCCATTCGGAGTTGCGAACAAATCGAATATATTTACCTCACCATTTCCCTTGCTTCATTTGAAAAACATTGAGATATTTTTTTCTATCTGTATTAGAAAATGACGTTTGCTCGCTTGTCAAAGTTAAAAGATGATCTCTGTTCAGATTAATTCGTTTTGGAAAATGATTACTAATATATTGTGATCCTATAATATTAAAGGTAAATGACTCAAATATCTCTTGTTTATAACTTCAATAATTTAACATGCGTGTTTAATAATCGTTAATGCTTTTCTTTTGTTTTAGATATTATGGGCCTTTTATGTCATACTTGTGGTTTGGAGGTCTATTTATGTGCGGCTAAACGTGCGTTAGTGGCTAGAGACTAATAATGAGTTATCTTTAACGATCATCAAACACTATATAAGAATGGGTAACCAAAACAGTTGCTGTTGTTACCAAAGTCCATCACCCATCAGAAAAGACATCGTAAAGTTGGACGATTACCTCCCGGAGGGTGAAGTGAGCTCAAACAATATCCAACACATCAGCGAAAGGGAGCCGGATGACGGCGACATCGACCCTTCCCAAGACCCAATTGCAGGTACCATATTTATGGAAAGATCCAAAGCGTCCATTGAAAACGGTATAACCCGAAAGCGTAGCCAACACCAAATAGCTGATAATAAGCTAAAGAAAAGCAGTTCCTGTTCTACAATTTATTTAGATGATAGTACAGTGTCCCAACCTAACTTAAAAAACACTGTGAAGTGTGTTGCCTTGGCCATTTACTACCATATAAAAAATAGAACATCTGAACGCAGAATAGACATATTCGATGAAAAACTCCATCCACTGGTTAAAGAAGGAGTCAGTGATGATTATGATAGGTACAATCCGGAACACAAACAGATTTACAAGTTTGTAAGAACTTTATTTAATGCTGCTCAGTTGACAGCTGAGTGTGCTATTATAACACTGGTATACTTAGAGAGACTTCTAATATGTGCTGAACTTGATATAGCTCCCTCTAACTGGAGGAGAATAGTTTTGGGTGCAATTCTACTGGCTAGTAAAGTGTGGGATGACCAGGCAGTATGGAACGTTGATTACTGCCAGATTCTGAAGGACATCACTGTTGAAGATATGAATGAGCTGGAGAGGCAATTTTTGGAAATGCTACAGTTCAACATAAATGTACCATCAAGTGTCTATGCGAAATATTACTTTGATCTGCGCACTTTAGCCGAGGCAAACGACTTAGCGTTTCCTAGTGAGCCGCTTAGTAAAGAGAGGGCACAAAAACTCGAAGCAATGTCTAGGGTTATGGAGGATAAAATATCTGCAGAGATTGTAAAAAATGGTATTAAAAAGTGGTCAAGCTTGGACAATGTCAATTCTGGTGCTGGGGTAAGGCGCAGTGTGGCCATATTGTCTTAATTTATTATCTGGAGCTGAAACATGGATCCAAATTGGTATCACAAATATTTGATAATTTTTAATGTCCTTAGAAATTTGCACCAAATCGACTATTCATATTTATTTATACAGTGCTTCAGTGTTTTGGTTATTTGACAAAAATTGTCCAGATAGTAATAGTAACATATATTCCGTTCATAATTATTACAAAAATCGAGAAATATTTACCACCATCCCACAATATGTGTCATAAATGAAAATGATGCATCATTTGTCTATAAAAGGCCTGCAACCATTTGAGTAAATAAACTACCTGGCTCAGTTTCAAAAGTATTTTTCATAACCTGTGTTGTTATCAAATAAACACAATGTTTAATCAATTTCCGGTGCTCAGCCAAACATGAAATCAGTAGGAAATGTTCCAATTTTAACACACTTCAGTGAGAGTAAATTGTTTTGTGAACATTCAGGTTTGTGCATTTAACTGTACTGTGGTCGCATGCATACAAGGCTTGGAGATGCTCAATTATAAGCAATCACAGTTTTATTAGAAGTTTGTATTGATGTATTGTTAATCTGAAAGACTTGTAAGAGTGGTCCAATATTTTTTGTACTCTACCCGTAACTGATTTGCTACTTAATTTTCTTTTATCGAATTGGCTTCCAATTTAATTATTATTTAGTTTTGTCATAAGAAGCACTAATATTGATAGTTTGCTTCCAAAACTGCGCTTTTAGGATATGATAAAATTAGTCTTCTAGAATGTGTAACTGCATTTGACTGAAATAAGGATCTTGTGATTGTGGTCATGAATGCTTAGTCAACAGATATAATTTTTTTATTATTTTACTAAGTGTACTGCATTTAGGTATCTGACATAGTGTGTATATGAAATTATGCCAAATTATTTTATAATCAAATCTTACATTATTATGTGAACTCAATATGTCAATAAATTATTACAATAATTATTTTTTAAAGCATTATTTTACTCAATTGATTAATTGGCATCTATTTTTTTGGTTATTAATGAATAAAACAAGAGGAATTGATAGTATTCAATGATTTTACCACATACATGGTGATTAAGTTATACAATCCATACTTTATGTATCTTTAATGTAATTTAAGCAAGAATAAACATTTTATATGAGACTTTCTATGCTGTATTTTATTCTTTTTGAAATAACATTATATGAGTTAACTATTGTGTTATTATTTTACTAAACTACCTATTAAACACTATTCACATTTTTAAGCTTAAAATTTATTAGACAAAAATAATTTTTCTGTTAAAAAATCGTTTTTTATTAATTTGCTAATTTAGCTTATTTTTCTACTATGACAAAGGCTTCAGATCCTTCAGATAATCACTGTAATTTTCAAAAATATCTACAATTTCACTCTTCTTATTCGTTTGTTCATCATACTCAGGCCCCACAGCCCACAGTGTTTCTAAGTCGTAAGTCTGCCGAGCTTTGTCAGAGAAAATGTGCAAAGCAATATTACCTGAAACATTAATATGCATAATAATATTATGTTATTTTGAAAGAATAATATTCAGTTACTGAGTGTGATTAAAAAGAGAAAAAGTATTATAAAATGATGCAACCAAAATAACACAGAGCCACTATCTGATATTTTTATTAGAGATTCTAAGTTAAATCATACATGACATGGGATTGGAACCCAGTATCTCTTACTCAGCACTCAAACCCGCAACCACTAAACAAACTACACTATCGCTATACCACCATTTAGATTAAACACTGCTCCATGACTGCATCAGCTGCAAACATATGTTATTATACATATAAACATTATATGTCATATTGATTCTATTTATTTATACTGCATCATTGGTTTTGGTGGTTATTGGGCGATTCTAACTTAGATTTTCAAGTAGTGGCTTGGAATTGGGATATGTGTGAAACTAGTGAAAAGACTGCCTTGTTGGTCGTGTTAGTTGCAGGTGCGACTGCCGATCGGGAGGTCCCGGTTTCGATTCCTGGGTCGAACACTACAAAATTTTCTAATTTAGATTTTCTAGTAGTGGATCGGAGTCTGGATATGTGCCCGATGCATGGCGATAGGCTCACCACCTATTCCATAATGGGACGTAAAAGTAACTGGT
>DWTO01004526.1:0-11467 GCA_018244755.1 Jemadia pseudognetus
GTTTTACGACTTTCTAAACAAATTTTAACATTTATGTTTTTTTATATTTAATAGAATGCGTTACATCTCTCTAAGCTACTCGTATATGCTCACTTCTTATTTCATTTAGTGAGAGTGTACTATGAGTACACGTCTCACTCTGCCCACCGCTACGGGGAAGTAAAGGCGTGGTGGTCTGTTACAAAGTAGAAATACTGATACGAAACAAGTACCTCAGTTTTTAATAACATCGTCATGTAATGTAAAATACAACTGTACAGGAGCCCAGCATAAACCAGCCGAGCGTGAATTACTTGCAAATACCTAAATACCCCATGGGGAGGTCGTACATCTCGAGTTTTGACAATATATCTCCGCGTTCCGCATGTCGGGTACGAAGTTGTCCTATAACTGTATTATGGTTAGCAATAACTTTCCTTGTATCCGAACTGAAATTAAGGCGAAACAATCTGTTAAATTTAGACAATCGTTCGTAGTATTAAAATAGTAATTGTAACAAACGTGTAAAGGAAATACTTTTACATAACATTTATTATCTAATCGTATGTACTTACTATATAATGACAAAGAGTTTTTACAAAACTTAATATTGGAAATCATGAAACCACAAAATTGTGTTCCATTTCGTCAACACCGCCCATAATACAAAGTCGATTTATAATTTAAATTCCTCATTAACTATATTTTTAAAGATCCTCTATTGTAATGAGACGGGATAAGTCACTTTACACTAGCATATCATGGAAGACTATATATTTTACATCAACAGAATATTTTACATCAACAGCACAGCAAATCACATTTGAACTAAATAATATCCACTAATTAAGGCACAACTGAGTATCTACGCTAATAGAGAAAAATGATTCGTCAAGTGCAAATTATATCACTGGAGAAAAGTGCCGATAAAAAAACACATTCTATTTTAGGTAAGAAAACCGTCACCTTTTTTCATGTCAAAGTAAGCTCGGAGTGAGATAAATGATAGCTAACTGTCCTTGAGAGAAAAGTATCTGCTCGAAAAACAAATATAAAGTGGCCATAGTCTTATGTATAAAACATATCTATCTATACATATGTAGTTAATTATAAAACAATTTATTTTCTCATATTTAATAATGGATAATGTACCTGACATGATGCCTATAATCCTCGAAGAGGTAGACAGAGGATTGTAATACACTCCCATGTTTCACGGGTTACCTTTGCGTCCCTCTATGGAATAGATGGTGAGCATATTGCCATACACCGGGCACATTTCCAAACTCCAAACCACTACTAAAAAATCTAAATTAGAAAAATCTGATAGTGATTAGTCAAGTAGATGGATAAAATGGATAATTTTAAAATAAAAGAATGTAGACTACCGTAAGAAACACTTATAGGTATTTGATATAACTGTTGCATACGTTCAGCTGACTAGAAAATGATTTAAAACCCGTTCGGAGCTGCATTGAATGGCTGTATATACAGATCATACTGCCTTTACAGTCACTGTTTCATTCACTTCGTTCGTTCCAATCCCCGCTAGCTATGCTACATCCGGTATACAGTGATTCTACACCCGCTGTGCTACGCTACATCCGCTATACATGTAGAATGCTTAGATTTGATTTAACATAACATCACGCCTGTAATCCCCGAAGAGGTAGGCAGAGGAGTGTAGTACACACCCAGGTTTTACCAGTTACGATTACGTCCCACTATGGAATAGGTAGTGAGCCTATTGCCATGCAGCGGGCACTATTAGGATATATTTTTTACATTTACATAGTAACTGACAATAAGTAAACAAGTGTCTTCTACATGGTCCTTAGATATTTGGAACTGAGCACGAATTTATCATAGTAACGCGAGTTACTACAATTAATAAAAGTTTGTGTAAATGCAGTCATTAACAGCTACATACCTACTGTTGATCCTATTCGAGATTAATTGCAGTCTCTTTGAACATAATATACGAGTAGAAGGAAAGAATGTAAAGTGTCGTCACAAATAATTTTATTGAATGTGTGTAACACAATTACAAGAGTATCTAAAATAAAATGTTGAATATTCAAAAGTTCTTTTGTATATCAGAATCGAATTCAAGTCCGTGTTATCAATTGACACTAATTAGAATTTTTATCTTATTCTAATGAAAGTATGAAATAACTAAAGCGTTAGTATCTTTGACGTATTTATTAACTAAATTATCCTTCTTTTGTTTCTTACTTTATCATTATCAAAGATAAAAAAAACAGCATAGATACGAGTATGTTTTATTTTATGCTGCAATAATAAATAACTATTCTAGAGACACGTTAAGTTTGTTTTGTCGAATAAAGGAGTTTTCATTCACCGCAGTAGGTATTCATTCCTTTCATTCAGATTGGCGCTAGAAACGTTCGGAATACAAATGAACCGGATGCATAGCGACAGACACTGAAGCTGCATATTCATTCCACTTCGGTATTCATATTATGCATAAACGGTATACTAAATGAAGAGAACGCCACCCTGAATCTTTTATTGGGACATTTACATGTTTCTTTCATTACTATAACTGATAAAATGCGACAGTGCGTTATGTCGTGCATATACGGTTGTGCCGTACTTTACATACGAATCGTACGTTCGCTTATAATAAGCACTTGTATGAATTATTCGTGTTGGGGCGGAGAAAAATACATTCCCCGACTCCGTGCCGGGGTACAGTGTGTCGTAAAAGAGAACTAAACGGGGGCTGAATGATTGCGGTATAGCACAGCCTACTTAAGCAGGGCTACAGACAACCGCACGAACGTTGCGAAAAGCTGTGCTGTGTGATTATCAACTTGAATGACCAGCGTGGGGACTTTGATAACAAACCCTTCAGGGGTAACCTCTGTACATCAGAAAACTTTAAACAAGCTGATGATGACGATTATAATGATAAGACACTTACCTTCTTGTGTGTCACAATATTTCATTTCAAAGGTTCTTTGCGTAGTGGTCTCGACTGGAGAATTTTTTTCCGAGGGTTATATTGTACTCATTGCATTGGAACAGAGAATATAAAAAAACTAAAAAATTACATATGGGTTGCAAGATAATTGATACAACAAATTAAAAAGAAAAATAAATTTATAATACTCGCTCGGGAAAACGACATTGGTAAATGTATGTATATTGCAGTTTGCTTAAAAAAACTTAGTGCCATTATTTATAATATTTAATTATTTTTTCAAATGAAATATTAATTTTATTTCGACTGTTACGTGTATTTATTGTAAGTATCATCATCATAATCATCATCAGCCTATCTCAGTCCACTGCTGGACATAGGCCTCCCCCAAAGAGCGCCACCGCGCCCTGTAAGTTGTAAGTGTACCGTCATGATATTTTATAAAAATATAGAACAGTATAGAGTGTAATATTATAATCATATTTTTGTGCATCGACTAGCATTTTAATAGCACTGAAGTTGCATGATCTCCAGATTACCAGTATCAATGACCTGCGGGCAGCAGCAGGACAGAAAATGGGCTTTAAGCGTTACTGAGGCAATTATGGTCTAATGAAAGACCGATTTATCCCTCAATTTGTAACGTGTAACAGAAGTTAGGGCTCCACTGATGAGTTTGCAAAGGCTCTCAGATCGACAATTTCAGGGTCTTGTCGTCGCAGATCTGTCGAGCCAAATTCGTTTGATAAAAGGTCCGGTAATCAGAAAGTCATTTCGTCCGGGGTCCCCAAAGGTCATTGAAAGCCATTTGTAAACGTACCAATTTGAAAGAGATATAAGTGGTTACTACGGAAAAGGATTTTATGTAGGAATTCCCGAGTCAATGCAGCAAAGTTTTAAATGTCTACACTGTATTGGCGGTGATTCATTTTGTCCCTCCGACCCGAATGGTTTATTTTTCTTTTATATGAATGATGTAGAATAAATTTTTCAATGTAATATTTTGAACTTGTAAATAAATGAAAATGATTTTCTCAACATTTTTGCAAATATCTAACATCACGCCTGTAATGCCCGGAGAGGTAAACTGACGAATGTAACTCCTACGTTTTACCAGTTACTTTTCCGTTTTCCTCAAGAGGAATTTACGTTGAAAGAGAAAACGTGCTACCAATCAAAGTTTATACAAGTTGTTGATTTTCATTTGTTTAGATAAACATTTATTTACACACAGCTTTCTGACACCCGACATTTAGTGTGAGCATACAAGCTTGCAGTAACGACTATTGTGGTTCCCCTTAAGCCAACAACTGCGATGTCGGTAAAACATACATTAGTCTCCCACTACATTGTGGTTTAGTGCCGGGGCAGTTAGATTTTTCTAATGTTCACGTAAAATTATGCTTTTAATGTTCGTAACGCAATACCTGTGCTTTGTTATTGTACCTAGGATTTTAAAAATGCAGATTTTTTTGAGTTTCAATTGAGTAGATTATAATACGTTTGCATTTTTTACTAAGAATAGAGTAATATAGAAAAATAATAGACAGCGATATTTATTATACAGTATACCTACCGTACCTATACCTACACACAAAGTAGGTACACACAAGTATACCTACACACAAACATTAATGAAATGCCAACTTCTTTAAATCCTACCGAAACGTGTATTTGTCTTAACCGATATCTACTTAAAAGAAAAACAAAAAGTTTTAAGCGGTGCTGCAAAAAATTCAATACGTTTAAATTGAAGTGCTAAACGTAATCTTCTTTTCTTTCAAATATATAGAATATATACTCAACGTGATTGATAAAGCTTTGATATAAGAGCCCTTTAACAAGACGTATTACTCACGGTACAAAATCAGATTCTAAACTATGAATTTTCATTTTTCAGTTTCTGTTCTATGTTCAATAAATACAAAACATTGTATATATTCTAAGACTCGACATAGGCACATACATTATTGACTTAATATTGTGTATTTTTTCATACATTTGGGCATTTCTGCCACTACCAATTGTGTCCACGATGTATCAGATACATTATAAATACGAAATTAACCATATCATTGTATAAAAGATATTGAAATTTACTTATATAAGTACGATTAAGTAGAATTGTGTTTCATTTTAAACTTTACGAATGAATCTTAATCTTAGGCCGTGTATACACCGCAGACGCATACGGAGTATGAACACACCCTAAGCTAAAATACAGAAACATTACATAGTGTAGAAAACATATTAGCGAGTTTCCAAACCGTTTCTCGGCCATTACGTTCTAAGTAAAGCGGTCCCGGGGGGAGCGCAGATTATTACTCGTGATACATTCTTGAAACACAACTACACCAGTTTCCAAACAGTTGCGACCTTTATATGCGAAGTTTGAACCACATAGCAAGTATTGTTATTTAATTTTAATAGTTTCTGCCCATACGAATTTCATTGAAGTTGTAAATGTGGCTCTATTACGCGGTATAGTTTTAAGTTTAATAAAATGTGACGCTGCTAGTGCTGATATTTGCGGCTTAGAATTTTGCGAATTGTTAGTAAACTTAGTTTATAAAGGACACTGTTTTTGGGAATTGGTTGGTATAAAAATACATTCTATTTATCCTGTTTATTGCTTGGCATCGGGCACATTTCCAGATTCCGAACCACAACTAGAAAATCTAAATTAGAAAAATCCGATAGTGCCCGATCCGGGATTTGAACCCATCCCGATCGGCAGTCGCGCTTGCAACCAACACGACAAAGGAGGTAGTCCAAAATTAATAATGGAAATCTTGATAAGATTTCGCATAAGTGTAAGATACAAATATTAGATGATGAATATCTGTATATATGTAAATTTCATTTCGTTCAAAAAGTGGGAGTTTTTAGAAAAATGCTCACTTGACCTCCGTTTTTATGAAAGGGTTTTATAAGGGTGACCACGGGGGTCACCTTTCCGGGCTAACCATTATGTTCAAAAATTGGAGTAACCGCGGGTTGAAAGCATTGAACGCCCTTAAAGTTCCATGAAATATGTAAGAATTGCAACCTTATTTTTGAAAGATGATTCATGTCTATAGAAATATCAATTTCTTGCGCAATATAGAATTAAAAGAATAAACAGCTGCATAAAATTCACAATACGTGTTCGATTTAAATCTATCTAGGTGTTCGATTTAACACACAGATGGTAAAACAAATGGTAAAACTGCAAATAATAATATAATACCAAACTACAGAATCACAGGAACCCACTTGTTCAAAGATATGTATAACCGATATTACTAACAAAAACGTAACGTCACGCCTGTAATCCTTGAAGAGGTAGGCAGAGGACACACTCCCACGTTTCACCAGTTATATTTACGTCCCACTATGGAATTAGTGACGAGCCTAATGCCATACACCAGGCAGATATCTAGACTCCGAGCCACTATTAGAAAATATAAATTAGAGAAATCAAATAGAGCCCGACCCGGGATTTGAACCCAGGAAGTCTCGCCGGCAGTCGGACTTACAACAAATACAACCAACGAGGCAGTCATTTATATAAAGTATTCTCTACAAAATATCAAAGAAAGGTCAGATTTATATACGACTACTACTATTAGGTGCAGTGACATAATTATGTTAATTTCTCCATAGCTTACGCATAAAGTTTCATTACTTGTTCCGTGAATCACGACGAATGGCAAGTAGCAGTTCGTGGAATGAATACGAGATACACATATCAGCGTTATTCCACACCATTAAACGCCATGTCACAGTAACTATCTCATAAATGTTGACACAGTCGTGGGTGGGGCGAACATGGTATTCAAGATTTTCTTAATATGTTTGCTTTGGTCATATAAATATTTGTGAATTTAAGCTATCATTAAACTTGACTGTCTAATTGGTCAAGTGGCTGCTGATCACGAGATTCTGCGTTCGATCCCAGGGTCGCAGCAAGTATTAGTGATTTTTCCGACTTGAAATTCTCACTGGTGTCATGGAGTCCCTTTGGCTTGAAGTCCTTAGGCTGACCCTTCATTCTACGAGACGCATAATACGACTGGTAAATCTTAGCAGTGCAATACACTCCTCAGCCTACCTATTAATCAAACATTATGTTATACATAGATATTATAACATAAGCCTGAACTTTTGTTTACATTGACAATTTTTGTTATTTTGACAATTTTTGTCGTACATAGAACAATGTGGATCAACCCATGAACTGTTCGCGTAAACGAAAGGTTAGTAACGTAACAGGAGAAAAGAAAAAAAGTATTTTTTTAATCTCACAACCTTTGTATTGACACAGAAAAGCCCCTAACAAGATACAGCGGGTACAAACCCGCTTCCAATAAATTGTGATTGAGGGAGCGCCGCAAAATATTGACTGTAACAAGTTTAGATGGTATTTTGTTAGCGTTTTAAAAAACCTTTCCTCTATATTTGTGTTACAATCAGATTAGAGCAACTACAAAATCATAGCAAATATATATATCGAATATGTTCGCGAAACTAAAGCCGCACATATATCGACAACGCGCACTTGTATCATTGTATCATCCCACATATGGTATCATCATCATCACCAACCATCTAGTATTTATTGGAATGTATTGGCATTTATTAGCACATACTGTTAAGGTGGTTAAATGTTGGTTAAAAAACTTCACATTGCACGGAGGTGCGTGCCAGGATTCGAAACCTCGAGTCGGAACAGAATTTCAATTCCGTCTAAAAGATAGAATGTACGACAACAAATGTACATATTTAGTCAAAGAATGAACCATAAACTGGTGAACCTCGCTCCCACCCCTGCCACTCTTACGTAATTCCAGACGGAGCCTCTTAGGCTCGCCACAAAACCCGGTGAGGCTGTGAAGGTCATTAGGGTCAAGAACGTACTGACAACTAGAAAAAAAATTTGTTAGTAAGTAATTGAAGATGTTTGTACAAGTAGTCAGTTTAAGCACACAATATTTGTAGTAAAAGTGTACATGTCTTTTCAGTTAATATTATGAATGAAAAGTTTACATATGTGTTTTCTTTAAAAATGTTCCATATACATAGCACATCAGGTATAGACTTTAAGGGAGTCTATTATAGATGTAACAACAAGTAGACAATTCTGTGTGCAAACATATATAACAATAACAAAGTACATAAGGGCAGAAGGGCCGAGTGGTATCATCCAAGTTGTCGTACACTCAAGTGCAAAGAAAAATTATAAAGGTCATCGCAATCTATTTCTGTTTTGACAAACACATATTATTCGATTTTAATATCTATTCAATTTTAATAATGAATTATTATTGAACGACAGTATTTATTTCATTTAAATTATAATGTTCATTAAATATAAATTATATTAATTGACTTCTATATAACTTGCAAAAAACACAGCTATGATAAGTTATAAATAACAAATATCCCGTTATTTATATTAAAAAAAAATATTTTTATCTTCTTGACTACATAAATACTTAAAGCCTGATAACAAGTTGTAGAAAGAAACCTTAATGCAACTATAAAGAACCAGTTGAGGTGAAGTTCCCATAGTTTGTAGGACTTAAGATAAAATTTTGAAAGTGCGAATAAAACGGAACATTTAATGGTTTATTTCGTGTTTAAATTCCAAAAAAGTCACCTGAAGAAGGTCTTCTGCCGGCAGCGTTCATAAATTTCAACTGCGGCGACTTCCTACATTTGTGCTTTCGGGAATTTCCACGCCAAAGAAATTTCAAAGGGTGGATATCATTTATCACAAGCTGGGCCTTTTGACAACCAAGGCGACAGTTTCCTTACATTTTTCCTTATCTCAAATTGTTAGACTAGCGCAATTTAAAATAAAATCCTTAGAAGAAAATCTGTTTCAAACATTTTTAGGAGATTTTGCTTTAAAAAACCTCATAACATGGATATTATTAACTATACAGAACTAAAGTATATAAATATATAGCTTACATATTATTGCCCACTATCGTTTTTATTATGTTTATGCACTTTACAAAGTTTGCTGTGCTCATTTGTAACTAAAATTTCATGTTACTTAAGTTTTAAGGTCTTTATTGTGAAAGGAATGCACTACATGCAATTTTGTAAATGAGTCTAATGAATGAATGAATGATATAATTCCTAGAGTAGGTACTGTTGTGTCCTTTATTACTTAAATCTATTTTGCCACAGCACCGTTTGCAATTTGTCAGTTATCGCGTTTATTGGACAAGTAGTACATTTAAATCTGTAGTCTGTCACTCTGAATACATTCAAATTTTTCTACGATAAAAGCTTTATGGTTACGTATCCTGCGACTGGTAATATTTGATCGTTTAGCTTGACGGCTGCCAATAGTAGTATTGCGTCGTGATTGTCAACGAAGCTTCGAGCGCGACGCTACGCGCTGACAGCCGGCAGTGCGCCACGGCGATACAGCCGTCATCTGGTCAATGGACATCCGTTGTCGTTATTGTAAATATTAAATAGTACATATTAGGAACTAGGTGTAGAGTAGTAATAAAATAGATCGAAATCGACCACTTGAGCTATTCTACATATAATAACATTTTATTTCAATAGCGAAATACAAATATGAAAGACTATTGGTATTAAACAATTAACTTAAATCTTATCAGAGCTTTAGGCTAGTCAAATAAGCAGAGATTGGTGGCGACAGAGTTAAACCAGATCGTTATAAATCAAGTATATGAAATTAATAAAAGGAACAATATACAACAACAAACAAACAAATAGGAATCTCTTTCGCCGCGGCGAACTGCGACGCATGAGGAAAGGGGAATGCGGGTCTCGAGGAGCCCCTCTATATCCGGCCAGTCTTTAGGAGTCAACAGCCCCCGGTAATGTCACCCCGCGCTAGGCGATGTTGAGCCTGTGCTCGTCACTCGGCGACCTAAGCTTGGAATTTAGTCCTCCTGATGTTGGCGGGGAACTAGAGTCCCTCTAGCTCCTGCGGGAGCGGCCGCCCATCAGGAGGACGTGCGAACAAAATACTCGGCTCTAATAAGGACGGACAGCAAGCAGTTTTACGTCAACGTAAGCACAACAGAGTGTTTTTGTCTACCGTTCGCTCCCTTATACGAGTATGTATAGATTTACAACACTGGAGCGATGACTCATGATCATTAGAATGATAAGCCTCTATTTTACCTAACTTGCACCAGATGGCGCTTTTGGCCTTCCTTTTCTCCTTACAATAAAATTTTTAAATATTACAATTGTTTTGAATATTTACTTAATAACAGTGGCGAGAATTTATGGTTTTGATTTTTTTCCTCAGTCTACCAAAAATATGAAAGAAGCCGATGTACCTACACGTACTTGATGTTCAAGGCAATGGTAAGTGAAATGTTGACGTCCATTTGAGCGCGTGAGCATGTATTCATATGTCGGAGGCAGACGGTCATTAGTATGGGCGTTGTGTTGGTGCGTACGAGTGCTAGTCATGGCAGCACTGTCGCGATGACGTGCTTATTCGAGTACTTCGTGTTACAACGCGGCATGCGACCGAGCACGCAGTTGTTGTTTACATTGCAAGTAATGAGGAGTCCTCTCGTGATTGTTATCGAATGGTGGTGTTATTTAATAGTGGCCATAAGGAGATTCGGTGTTGTACTTTAACGGTGCAGAACGTATCACTGCTCGTACGGTTTATTATTATTCGAAGTTGTTTAAATTCATTAGTAACGCACCTATGGAGTTTCTTGCGCCGCTTCTTCTCCATAGTGAATCCATTTGCGAAGTGGTGGTAGTTTCATTCAATATACGAGAGTTGAGTGATAATTTGAATTGATTGTTTTATTGAGTGTTTCAGCGATCCCGACTCCCCTTCTGATTGCGATACATACATATATCATACCTCGCGAAGAAATAAATCAAAATTAATTTATTATAAAGATAACACTTTAACCATATCTCGTGATTCGATTGTAGATATTTACAATATAACCATCGTATAATTGTTACATTTCAGTTTTTGATGCGGGGTAGAGTGCGTGCGTGCCGGCTGCCGCGTTCATGCCGCGTGCGCACTCCGCGCGCAACTAGGCGGGACCGCTCAGTTGTAAACAATAGAGTTATCGAACAAAAGCAAATTCATTCGCTCAATGCGAATTAGTCGGTAGCGGTACTGGCACAAAGCCGTCATAACTGAGGTTTTGTTCAACCGAATCCGTCGGATCATTTAATGAACATAAACGACACAATGGGAAAGTAAAAAACATAAATGTTCATGTGTTAAGGCACATGTCAGTGCGCATGCGCCCCGTGTGTCGCACGCTTCACTCACCGCTGTTAGCAGGTATGTAAATAGGTAGCCACTCGGCCGCGTCATGAAACAACTGTTTTCTTTTAGAAAATAATCGCACGAACACATAGCGCGGCGGTAAATTGTTCAATGATAGTTTATATGGGATTGTATGATTTAACGCGGTAATCGAAAGGAATGGAAGTGTATTGTTACAAGTTCCGCTTCCGGCGACCCATAGGGAGAATTAATAATATCAGTATTGTGTTATATAATTATAAATCATC
>DWTO01004527.1:0-11466 GCA_018244755.1 Jemadia pseudognetus
TGCAGACAAACCGGAGAACGGTTTCCGCAATGCTTTCTAATAACATACCTGTAAAACTGTATATTAAATAAATAAATAAAAAAAAACACTGACTGTTGCATGGCTATGAATGCTACCAAGCAATTTAAGTATTTGATTTTGAAATAACCTTTCAACATTTCAGGACAACAGTGAAAGTATTCCCAATATACAAGCGAAAGACAAAAGGGACATATGGGCTATTTTAAATCCATTCCGCTACAATAATGCCATGGATATTAATGAATCCAGTTCAGAAATACCATCTGGTATTTTTATGCCCCAAATACCGAAAATAACTGTTTGGGAATTTCCCACCGAAAGACGAGCATTTATAAATGATATGGAAATCTTTATAAAGAGCAACGAAGACGAAGAAAACTCTGATGAAGCTGAGGATCCTCAAAGTGATTATATTAAGCACCCACACGATACTGACTATCACAATTTAGACAAAGATGTAATCGAAGAAGAAATATATCCGGCGTTTAGACTACGTAAAATTAAACGTGAGAGTAACCCTGATTCTAATATTGAAATTCAACAGAATCTTGACGACGAAAATGATGAAATTATAAAGTATATACATTATCTAAACGAGAAAAGTGCCGTTTATGAAAATGCCGATGTTCAAGATGATGACATCTCTATAAAACAACATAAAAATCAGTATTTAGATGTGATAGCTCAGCATTTATTAAAACCAAGTCGTGAGAAACGATGCACTGAGAAGAAGGAAATAACTGCATCAATGAATAAACTTATCAGAGAAAACGATAATATTGAAAATGCATCCACGGGAATAACTTACAGCATGAGAGCATTTTACGAATATTTAAAATGGCTTCTCAGTAACACGGACTCGAGCGTCGTAAGTGACTTGTACAATCCTAAGCCAAACGTTGACAGTCAAGAAGAAAGTGATAAAACTAACAATATTTCTGTTATTGGGCCGGAGATAGCTGAGCCAAATCGTTTTGGGGACAACAACCAACAGTCCGGAAAAGGATTGCCAACATTGCCAAAAACTTTATCGACACCAAAAGTTAACGCTGAAATATTAAAAGCAACTGATAGAGGAGTTGCCTTGCTTCCAGTAAATCCTGAGATTTTAAGTGCGTTACTGAAAGATATGGAACAAAATTAAAAAAAATCGCAAATATGAATTTCGAAAGTTTAATTCGGAAAGCATTAAAAGCATTATATGAACTTATTGTTGTCGACAGAAACTGTTCATGAGATTTTACGAGCAAATGAGTATATTATCTACTTAAATAACAAATAGATGTGTATGTTAATTACTAAAATATAAAAAATCTTATGTAATTTGATTTGAGTCACTAAAGTTTTATTAATAAAAAGATAATTAAAGTAATGATATTTGTTTGTCCCGCTATTAATTGCTGAATTTTAGTAGTATTATTAAATGTGCGATCATCTTTGTTTCTTGTCTGTATACCCATATTATATTGCAGAATACGCGAATTTTTTGTATCTTCGTCCTCGTATTCATATAATTTATATTATTTCTATATTATCACATTACATTATACCATATATTATTTATTATTACAGTAATAACATCACGCCAGGTCCATAACGTGGTAGGTAGTGAACAAGGAGCTCCTCTATCTCTAACCTTACAAGTCGGACGCGCTGTTTGCCTATTTGCCGGTTTCGGAGGCTTCGGACTTCTGGCTATTATAATATGAATCTATTATAAAGTTTAGTTAATAAATCCTGTTAATAATATTAAGACGATAAAAAATTGTTCATTTATATTATTATTATATATTTGCACCAGATACTTTAAGGGGTTGGCAGAGCTCTGAGAACCAAATATCTCTGAATAATACGAGTAGTACGATAAAGGTGAACTTAACGCTAACAGTAGAGAATACTGTAGTAGTCAAGAAACAAGGCGGCAATATACATACACCAACAAAGATATACGAGACCGACAAAGTAAGTACAGAACAGCCTCTTTGGACGTGCAATTTACGAGTAGTACCTACGATGAGACCGGAGAAAGTACTTATTTCTGGCTATTTTTATATCAGTTATATAATATATAAGTATTTCTAATTAATCTAATATATAGTCTAGTTAGCCAGTTCACGTATATCTGAGTATATACGTTAATAAGATAGGAAAAATAAAGAAATTTACACGTGATATTTTTAATAATAAAATGTCATAAAAACATGTAACAATCGTAAGAAAATATTAAAACTTCAATACCCGTACACAATATACGTGAGACACATCAGATGTACAATTTATACACAACAATAAAAAAGTATAAAAATAATATAACAATATAATATTAATAAGTATCTAAGTCATTGCTTAATATTTAGGTATTCTATACAAAAAATATTATCACAATTTCAGGCACGACAGAGTATCGAGTTTTTTTCATATAATATGCTTCAAAAGCGAATTATCATTGTTTTCGTTGTTCGCCAATTGGTAATACGAAGAGTCCTTCAAGATCTGGTCGCCATGCAGCCATAGTCCGTTATTGGTTCGCAACGCTGGAACAAACAATTGTATAATTAATATTATATATTATAATTAATAGGATGCGGCTAGCTGAGGACAGGGCGCGATGGCGCACTTTGGAGGAGGCCTATGTCCAGCAGTGGACTGGGATAGGATGATGATAATGATGACGCATAATTAATTTCATGTTGAATGGCATTAATCAGTCATTAATTTTGATAGGCCCTCCAATCCAGTAGTTACTGAACCTATTTACTAAGCCAAGTGTCGTGGGTTCGATTCCCACTCAGGACAGAATTTTATAAGAAAAACATGAGTATTTATTTTGGGTGTTGGTGTAACACGAATTATTACTGATACCACATAGAGAGCTTATCTGCCGTTTGGTTACCAAAACACAGACTCTGCGCACTTTGCGATCAGAGCGCCGTGTGTGGAGATGTCCTGAGATATTTATTATTATTTACATAAATTAACCAAACTGTGCATTCAAAAAAACATTGAACAATAAAAAAGCAAGCAATTCTCTTCTCTTTCATCCTTCGTTTTTCTTCTCTTTCTTCTTCCCTTCCAAATTGTAGAAAACATTATGTATAAGCAAACCCAACTAAAAGCTACTTTACCTTCGTAACGGCATCGAATTCAAAACCTTTGATGCAGTACAGTTTTATTGGGATTCCAGCATTGCACATGTAAAACACGTCGCATAATTCCGGATGAGGCACGTTTCCAAACTGTCCCGGCAGGCACAGGACTTCTGGGGAATCTACGGTCGTTTTCGCCTGAACGGTATTATCATTTTCCTTTGTCACATCTGCTATTGTTGATCTGTCTCGTTCTTTAACACTCTCCGAATCATCTGTTGTCCCTCTCTCTGCAAATACATAGGTCAATGACTGTCAACTGTTATATGTACTTAGAATTGGTATTTGATTTGTTAACATTAGATCCGTGACCAAATGCGTTGCGCCATTAAGAGGTCTATGTCCAACATTGGACTTATAAAAGTTAATAGAAAGGATTAAGTTTTTAATCCTTCCGTCCTTCTTTCCTTCCTAAAGCTGTAAATATCGAAAAAAATTCTATAATATATTACTATACATATTTTTTAATTTTTTAATAATTCTATTTTAGGTCGTGGACTACACCAATATAATTTTACATATGAGCCTGTTAAAGACTTTGGTGCAGATCTGTGAACAGTGAGGTCTGCTTAAATAGGAATTTATAATGTTATTGTTAAATAATTAATATTAAATAGTTGCGAGGCATTATGCCATTTAATCTTTTAATATAAATTTGTTGTTACCTTGATTAGCTGTGCAGCCGTTGTCCGAGATGGCGACGCATTGCTGAAATATTTGAATATTATTACAATTTCAGCTATCAAAACTTTATCAAGGAAGCGATGAATGTAGAACTATCAAGTCAGGTATATAAGCATAGATATATTTATCACTTGGTGCTCATTGCAAACTCGTAACGACTGTGGCATGATTTGGTAAACGGTTGGTTATGAATTTAGTAGACCAATTCACGTGATCAATAAAAACAAAGAACTTTCGAAGCGTTCTGACGGGCCTCCTGAGAATCACTGCAAATATTTGGACATTACCGAGTATGTCAACAGTAATAATTATTCATCGAGTTCCACGCATGTAAAAAAACTAAACTCACCTGTGTATCAGGATCGAATTCAAATCCATTCCTACAGAATAACTGAATCGGGAGACCACCAGCGCACAAGAAGAAACTGTTGCATAGATCTGGATGTCTCACATTTCCAAATACACCAGGCAAGCATATCTCCTTTTGGGTTGTTGTTGGTAAATCATTTACACCTTCTGTTGTGATTGAAGTATTGCGTTCTGTTACTTTGCTCTCTGTTGTTTTCGGATATTTGACTGTTGTTGTGATGTTATCGGCTTTCGAATTATCACTTGTGCTGTTTTCATCATCAATCGCCAAATTTTTTTCAGTTGTTGTTTGTTGGTCTGTGTCTTGTATGGTGTTGACATTTGGTGTGGTAGGCGAGGATTTTTCAGTAGTATGTTTTGCTACGAAATTAAGAAAACTTCTTAAGTCTATTTAAAGTGTTGTCAAAAACTTTGATACCATATTAATCGGTCATAATATGACATCACATTATTTACGGTCAATAGTGAAAGTTATAAATGATTTAAAAACTTTTCAATACAAGCTGTACTTACTTTTTGAAGCAAAACAGCCGGTGTCAGAAATCAGCACGCAAGACTGTAACGAAAAACAAAGTGAGAAACGCATAATTTTCGATAACATTGAAAACGGAACAACTTTAACTAAAATTTTCATTAACACATATACTTTACGTAAATTATTCTTAAAAATAGTTATGGACAGCGTTTCTTGCAACTAGTTGCCGAGCATAAGGGTACAAACCTAACAGCTGCATAGTAAATCTTTGAAAATAATAGCATTGTTGTCGGTACTAGCAACACTTGACGAAGTGATTGGATTGACTCAAATTGGAAATGGTTGTTTAATACATGATGAATTAAGCAAAATTGTGGACTTAACAAATTTCTCGATAATAACACACACATTAGTACATACACATAGTCATTTACTTACTCCAACCACAGGATCAAACTCATAACCAGGTCTGCAGTGAAGTGGTATTTTTAATCCTCCCGCACACATATAAAACGAATCGCACAATTCTGGGTGCGGTCTATTTCCTATATCCGTTGGACCGCAAATAGGCGTTGTTGTTGTAGTTCTCTCTGTTTCGGTATCTCCAGGTGTTAAAAATAGCACATCCGTAGTTTTAAATTGTTCTGACGTCATATCATGTTGAATCTCTGTTGTGACTGCCTTTTCATTGTTCGCCGTTGTTTTAAAATCTTCTGTTGTAAGCGTGTTTGGATACTGTGAACTTTTCACTGTGGATTGACCTATAATATAATAAAAAAAAAGTTTACGCTCATAACTATCAAATGATGATAAAATATTACGAAAATTGCAATGACAACCATACAAGTAGTAAAAAAAATTAATAACACATACGAGATGATTGAAAAGGATAAGAAAATACCGAAATAGGATGACAGTTATGATTAAAGTACAGAGATAAATATTTTGCTAAACCTAAGTCTGTTGTTGTTCATTAAAATATGCATACCTTTTTGTGCAGTGCAACCATTTTCAGAAATAGGGCCGCATTGCTGTAAATATAAAACGTTTATATCTGTGTCATTTTCTTTTTTAAGAAGTTAGGAAGTTAAGTCAGAAAAGACGAAGAAATGCGTAATAAAAAGTTGAAAGTTGAAGGCTACTCTATGTATTACTACGTATGTATTACTATGTATAAGTTTAAACAACCTTTTATACATTATCACAAGAATAATACACACCTTCAAGTACTGGCGCAAATGTTAAAAAAATTTTGATCATTATAACAAACTATAAAGTACACATTGGAAAGTAGTAGTCCTCTTAGATATGTCCACTTACCCTACTCGCTGGATCGAACTCTTCGCCGTTTCTGCAATGCAACTGCACTGCCACTCCTCCCATACACATGTAGAAGGTGTCACAAAGATACGGATGTGGTACATTTCCCATTTCGCCCGGCGCACATATTGGCCTCTCTGTTGCACTGTCGTCATTGCCAGTCGTCGTTTGTTTTATTGTGCTAGTTTCGGTATTCGTACTTAAATCACTACCTGTAGTAGCGTCGATACCAGTAGTGGCTTCGGTATTTGTACTAGATTCGATACCTGTAGTATTTTCGATTCCTATAGCACCTTCGGTATCTGTAGTGCCATCATTACCTGTAGTAGCTTCCGTTCCTAAAATATCTGTGGTTCTATCACTAACAGTGGTTGCGACAGAAGATTCTGCAGTGTCTTCAGATTCGTTGGATGATTCGTCATCTTCTGAAATTGTAGTAGATTGGATTTCCTGCGTTGTGGTTTTTCCTGGAATTGGAAATTGTAGTAATTTCATCAAATCCGTAACTTAAATTTAAAATAATAATTTAATTTCAATTTCTTCAGATCTATTACAGATGCAATATGGCGTCCGAGGGCTGAGTTGAAATCCCCGTGTCTTAATGCGTGTGTTTAAATGATTAATATATTTACCTAGTTGCGCTGCTGTACATCCATTGTCGGAAATAGGAACGCATTGCTAAAATAAAAGAAAACAATTATTTAATAACAATTATCTTCGTTTTCTGATTTTTTTTTGGCATTGTCAATGCTGGTAGTTCCAGCAGCGAATTTAGTACAATATTATTCAATGTTTTAACTCTTACCTTAGTTACAGGATCGAACTCGTATTCACTGCGACAGAATAACTGGATAGGAATGCCACCGGAACACATATAAAACGAGTCACATAGATACGGATGTGGCACATTTCCAAACACTCCAGGCGCACAAATGGGTGCTGCAGTTGTTGTTTCCACGCCATTTGTTGTCGTGTCTGGTAAGTCTGTAGTTGCATTTGCTACTGTTGTTGGGTCATCGATTATTTTCTCTGTCGTTGATTGTGAATCATCGTTTGCAACTGTTGTCGTCCTCTCTGTAATGCAAAAAGCAGACTAATATATTTACCGCCCTGTGGCCGCGCAAATGTTCGCAAATATTCGCAAAATGTTCTAATGCATGTTTATTTCATAATCTACAGCACAAATAGGATAACATTTTTACGGCAGAAATAAGTGCAGGCGAAAACGGTAGAGACAGGTTATAATTTTTAAAAACATCTTAAACAGTTGATGGTGAGTCATATTTAAATCTTGGACAAAACAATCTTGATATCTTATGGAAGTAATAATCTACATAATTGAACGACAAGTTTTATTGTTATATCATAACAAATATTTCCAATGCATTATCCTATGCCGAAGCATATCTTATTGATAGATGCCGATCTATTGATCGGCTGTATATCATTAGATAGCATAGCATAGCATATCTTATTAGATGGCATAGCTCATGATAATAAATCACCGCTAGTACTGGCTGCTATACTATTTTGGGTTATTCTATTTAGACTCCGATTTTAAACATAATAATTTATTTTGTATTATTATTAATAAATTGTATTACCCCTCAAAGCAAAGCATCCATTTTCCGATATAGGTATACAGTACTGAAAAATAAAAAAAGGAGTTGCATTAGCATACGTGGAAGAATCAACATTTTGCAGAATGGTGGTTTCTTGAAAATGTGTCAGACTGTAATTATTAATATAGAGTGAACGATCAAAACTACGCAATTTGAATATTTGAATAACTTCAAAATCTATATTGCTACCACTTTGGATGGCCTGTTTATTCAGTGGTTAGGCTACATGACTGATGACTTAAGATTTACAGATTCGATGCCAATTCAAAACAATAATTTGTATTATGAACATAAGTTTTTGCACTAGGCTGGCGTGTAAAATTATCTACATACAAAAATACACGTATTTCGGGAATAAGCTGAATAGAGCATTTGTCTAATTAATTAGCATATCTAGAAATGAGAAGAAAATAAGTTCCGTCAATGTTTTTTTTACAAAATGTACTATTAGAAGTGATTTAACAATGTGCAAGTTGTAAAAACATTCCGGACTGAGTATCAACGTTGATACGAAAATAGATAAGATATTGTTATTATTTATTATAATCCTATTTAGAAAGATAAGATATTTCCTATTAATGATGTGATCATAGTATAAATTATTATACGTATTAAATATTATCTTAATATGGGCTTTGATTTTAGACGAAAGCTAATACAAATATAGTCAATTATAAACATAAATACTGTCCCAATACCTTCACTAATTTAAGACATTTTCAAAATCTTTCCTTAATTACTCATTTCCTTATTGAAATATGCAGACACCAGCCTATGTAATTAATAATTTAAATAGGACTAAATCTTTCATTCCCAATTTTGATATAAATGCAGCGCAAGCAATGAAATACAATGTCTTAACTATGATGATTAATTACCTATTTTAACTATTAATAGCAGCAACTCGACCACAGGAGCCACAAGGTATTGACGAGCGCCTTACGAGCTTGCTACTCCCAATAAATAAGACCAAACACGTACATTTCGTAAGCATCTATGCCTCCACTTTAACAGCTAGTGATCATGAAAAGAAAAAGTTCTAACATGATCTACGCATTGTTCTTGGAAAGATATCCTATAGAGACAAGATAGTCTTGCTAGGTGACTTCAATGCTCGCGTCGGTAGAGATCATGAAACATGGTATGGTGTTCTCGGTCGCCATAGGTTGGGAACTGCAACTCAAATGGGATGGAGTTCCTCACTTTGTGTCCTGAGTTCAACCTATGCCTGACTAATACCTTCTTTCTCCTACCAGATAAGCACAAGACCTCATGGATCTATCCTAAATCGAAGCATTGGCACCTCCTAGACTATATAAATAGTACGCAAATACGACCTACGCGATGTGCTGATTACACGTGCTATACGAGAAGCAGAAGGCTGGTCAGACCAACGCTTGATATGATTAAAGATGCGTTTGAATTTGAAGATTCCGCGACGCGCAACCTACAAGAAGCCAGGAAGACTATGTGCTGCCCCACTGCCCCACATTTACTCGGAAGCTCTTAGACAGGAGCTGCATAAGATTTTAAGTGCCAAAGCACTCGACACTAAAATAGATGTCAATCAGGCGTGGCGCTGTTATTCATATAAGTTACGTGAGAGCTTTCAGAGCGTGATCCCAAAACTTCAGCGTAGGAACCAAGTCTGGTTGATAACTCGGACGAGAGTATACGATCACTACTTGACAACTACAGATAGGAACTAAGGTCTGGCAGCGACGTCGTCTGTCGAAAACACTTACAACGCCAGCTAAAAATCAAAATTCAATATATGAAAAATAAGTGGTGGCTGGATTGGGCGAAAGTTCAGCAAATAATTGCAGCTCTTTCTATCTCAGCTCTACCTTCTACTCGGAATTCGACCAAGGTAAACGTAGATAGGGCGAACAGTACCTGCGCTATAAAGACGTCTTTAAGCGTCACCTTACAACTTGTAGCATCCCCGTTGATTTTTGGGAGGAGTTGGCGTAAAAATGACTGAAATGGCGAAGCAAAGTTCACAAAGATCTAGAACGCTTTGAAACATGCCGTCCACATAGACGAAAAACGCCGCGCTTGCAAAAGTCGACTAAAGCCCCATTACAACCACACATATGTATAATGATCTTGGCCAACTCTTCTCCTTGCAGTGTGACCGGGTCTTTAAAACTAAATTTGGTTTTGCTAGCTACTTACGAGCTGACGCTAGAAACCAGACTTAATCCAGGTCGCTGTCGTCGACGGCGATGAAGAGAACAAGATAAAGTCTTATAACGTATTTATTGTTAAGGGTAAACTAATTTTCTAAAACCAACTTAATTCAATACTAACAAAATGTATCTTCAGAAATAAACGTACTTATTGGTTTAGAGCATATTGAAATCCTATGGGCAGCAACTAATATCAGAGGGGACAAAGAAAGAAGCAAGCAAGCAAACAAACAAAGAAACACGGCTGTGGGTGTATGTTTTAGCTGCAACGCAATTTACGTCCTACAACTAAATCAATTGTCTTTCCTCCAGGCCCACACAGGGCGGATAGAAATAACCACAGTGAAGAAATCTATAAATATTGCTTAGTTGTGGCTAGTAATAATTGTATACTTACCCCTCTATGTGGATCGAATTCATACCCAGAACTACAGAAAAGCTGGATGGCTACACCATTGCACATAAAGAATGAGTCGCACAGTTCCGGGTGAGGCAGTCTGCCGATGAACCCTGGTGGGCATATCCCTGGTGCTGGTGTTGTGGAAGTACTGTCCGTAGTCGCTGTAGACAGGTCAGTGGGATACGTTGAAGATTCTTCGGTAGACGTTTGAGCCTCAGAAGTGTTCTCCCAGTTGTCGGTTGTGCTAGCTTCAGTAGACGTAGTTTCTCCAGTACTTGTTGTTTCCCATTTTTCAGTAGTTGTACTCTCTGTTCCGCTGTCTACCGAAACGGTTGTCATTTCATTTGGATCGGTTGAAGCTGAGCTGTCGAGAGTAGAAGAATACTCGTGTGTGGTGGATTGACTACTCTCTGTAAAGTCTGTCGCTGTAGTTTCGTCCCTATTTGCTTCTGTTGTTGATTGACCTAAGAAATTTGTATTTAATTTATTACATAACAAACGGGACATTTATTATTCAATAAACTTCAATGCTTATACAAAGCTTTTCATTTTGTTCATTAAGGGTTTTTGTTGCAAACTATTTAACACACGTTATACTTTTTTTACTAACATGCATATAAATAGTTTCTTACCTCTATTAGCGAAGCATCCATCTTCCGAAATGGGAACGCAATCCTGAAAAGTTACAAAATTAACAAATGTGACAGCGTAGGAAGAACGTTCATTTCAATTCGACTTTCTTTAACGATTTTAATTTACATTGCAATTAGAAATTACCCTAGTTCCCTTACACAGCGCACACAGGTGACAATTAAGTAAAACCGGACACGATCAGCAACTGATAGGTGATCGTCAGAAGTTAATTTTTACAAAGAGCTTATAATTTCAAAAAGGTCTTGGAGATTAATTATCGTAATGCGTGTTTGGATAATATTAATTTATGATCTATCACGTAAACCAAAATGGTTCAAACGTTAACTGGACACGGCGCTGTTTACCGCCACAAAATCAAGATATAGATATTCTTCTTTGAACAACTCGAATTCGTTTCCAATTCTAAATCGTAACTAATAAAAATAAAAGTTAGCCTACTTACTCCTACGCCTGCATCAAATTCAAATCCAGTCCTGCAGAATAGCTGAATCGCTATCCCGTTTGTACACATAAAGAATGAGTCGCACAGTTCCGGGTGAGGCAGTCTGCCGATGAACCCTGGTGGGCATATCCCTGGTGCTGG
>DWTO01004528.1:0-11466 GCA_018244755.1 Jemadia pseudognetus
TTTCATTTGACGTGCAAAAAGTGTTTGTTATGAGCCAATTTTGAATAAATGATATTTGATTTGATTTGATTTGAAATGTGGGAGTGTTCTGCATTCCTCTGCCTACCTCTTCGGGGATTACAGGCGTGAAGTTATGTTTTTTTTTAAATTTTTATTTCATGATACAATTAAGTACATATTAGATTATGATTTAAGAAATAAATTATTAATACGTTTAACGTACGTACTCTTATTATTCTGTTGGTAATTTTCTGCGTCGTCCTTGTGTACACATAAATAGTTTCGTGACACTTTTCATAACTAGTCGTACCGTATGCCGTCTGAGCATAAAATTATGTTCGACAATTAGGTTGTGAGTGTAATATTGTCCACCTAAGTGTTTCAACCATTGACCTTACAAACGGTATGAATATTTTTCCGAGACATTGAAAGAATACAAGGTGAGTAAAATATCGTGTAGGTAACATACATATGGATTAAAATGTTCGTTTTGACTTGTTTTGAATATATTTGCTACAATATTGTGATTATAATAAGTGAATTATTACAATAAGCCATGTATGGTATGAGCTCTTGAACTTATGTATTTTAATGGGATATTTATACATTCATACATATGTGTACATGAGATCCCTAACGAGGTAGGCATTTACAGGTTATATACGTAAGTAGTTACTTATGATAACATTATTTGCAAATTACCATCAAAACGTTCTCGTGCCTAGGTACCTAAGTACATAAGTACTAGGTACAGAAGTAAGTGATGACGCGATGCGTTACGTAATTGCTTTTTATTGAAACACATTCTAGGAATTTTCTAGAGCTGATAAATTGTCATATGACACAGCCAAGAAATATTTTTCTACGTAATGTGTACCTGCTATTTCGAAGAACAGAAAACATTCCCTTTTATCGTTAGAACATTTGGAAATTAGAATTAGCGGTATGGAGAATTTGATTATTATCATTATTATAAAATTGAAGCAAACGAACAACATTCTAAATATGTTGTATCGTAAATGTAAAATCACGCCTGTAATCCCCGAAGAGTTAGGCCCTTTGCCTAAAACTGCTTCGCTTAAAACTGATATATACAACTTATGAAGACGGCATCTTCGCGTGTTGCTTATAAACATATGTTTTTAAAAGTTAACGGTTAATATAAGCATGTCAGATAGCTGGTATCATGATTTTATAGATCTACATTTTATTGACAAAATAACTCCTAATTTATTTCTGTTATTTCAAGAAGCTGCAAAACAATATTAATATTGGGTTGTTTAGGAAATCTACATCAAAAACTTTTAATTAATGTAACATTAATTCGATTTCCAAGTCCTCCGCGTTACTTACTTGTGTTCTAAACTTTCTATCGAGGTTGGGAATTTCACCGAAATTGCTGGAATGGCTCAGTACAAATGGAACAAAATTTAATATGTAGTGAGATTGTTAACAGTACTGAGTAATAAACTTTCCAGTAAATTAAATGATCCCGATATGTTAATTAGCGTTTTAGTTCAAAAGGTATCTCTAAGACATACAATTGTTCATACCTAGTTTTACATACCTATGTCATTTTATAAAATACAAAGTAAATATTATTTAATAATCCGACATTACAAAATGATAGAGATTATCACCAAAATATGCATTGTTCGTAGTGTGATTTCAAGACAAAAATATATATGTTACAATCGAAATGATTTCTTTGCTCTTTATTCAACAAAATTAAGATCCCATTTGTGTGATAATGTAAAAAACTTACAAACTGAATACGAATAATTCTCTCTGGCAATCGTACTTTCTTTTCTCTTCAGACGTAAATTACTCGCTGAGTATAATTACCAACGTAAAGTTTTCCCGCGTTTTCTGACCGTGACGTAGGAAGCTGTTACCGCGGCTAAATAAGTAATAACGTGAAACACAAACAGACAGTAGGATAGAATAAGTTTGCTAATACGAAATCCAGTTAGTACTTTCCATGTTTATATTTAAAAATTAAATATAACTTGTAAATCATAGGTATATAAAGATAAGTAAATCGTATGTAAAGAGGTATAACTCCTCGTGGGACGCCTATTCATCCACTCATTTCAATTCCGACTTAGCCATATTCTTAGCACTTAGTGTTTCAAAGTAACTCTAATTGTGATCTCGCTGACACAGACAATAATGTGGACAGAAGTAACCAAATACTATATTAGATCCTTGCAAGAGATTTTCAAACGGTCGCAATTCGATCTTAAAACCTTTTACATCATACCTTCCTGTGGTAACCATTGTAGCGAAATGAAAAGATACGGGTAGATAATGAACGGAAAGTTGTCTGTAATGTTTATTTTAAGGCAGAATCTTTACATGGATTCTTAAATATTAGGTCTTATAATTGTTCCTAGTAAGGGGTCCGTCGGCGTTGTATATAAAAACTAGACATGATTGTGTTAACTAGTGCGTTGCTAAGTTTAAGCTGGATGTTACTAATGTTAACTGCAGATCATATCCTACTGGTTTACCGCGTGATAATAGTTTTGTTTTAGTATCATCATCGATAATAACGTAATAATAGTCTTATTGAGAATGGGTATTCTTTATTAATTATGTTAGAGTAGAAAAAACTAGTCCTATTTCCACAATACGAGCTCTTCGAGTTTATGACAAATTGAAATCTAAAATTATGAATGTCCTTCGCAGTTTCTACCCTAATTACCAAGTCAGTGATTGTGTTAAGTGACAATTCAAATTAAATAAACTAACATTGAGTTTAGTAAGTCATTATAATTTAAAAACAATTAAATAAGACACTACTTTTATGGTGCAACCAGTGCCTAACGAAAATCACATTTTAAGTGAATGACAGTACAGAGGACAGCTTATGAGAAAAGCCAGTAAAAAT
Organism: Jemadia pseudognetus; assembly: GCA_018244755.1. Lineage (NCBI taxonomy): Eukaryota > Metazoa > Arthropoda > Insecta > Lepidoptera > Hesperiidae > Jemadia > Jemadia pseudognetus. The sequence goes on from DWTO01004528.1 coordinate 2,894, forward strand.
GTCGTTATACGATGCTTGTATAAAAATGGATTTCTAGAGATGCTCGCAGTTCACTACTTATAACGCCTTGGTTCACGAGGCGAGGAAAAGTGGACTGGCTGGAGTACCTAACCGCAGACTAACAGCCTTTATAAGTGTAATGCTGAGTCGCCGTGCTTTATATGTATTCTTTTAATATTTCCACTTTTAAATTTGTGAAGGTTTCAAATATATTTCCGGTTCTTGGACTTGTGCGGTGCTGCTAATAACGACATATTCCATTTTAGAGTACAGGTATGTACATTGTAGGTATGTACATGTAGGTTATAAGATTTTAGATGTATAAAACTTATATTGATTAAAACTATTACAAAGTTTATATGAATAAAGTTTTCATTAGTGTATTTAAAATAAGGTATATATATATATATATAATAGTAATGTGAAATGAATAAAGAATGAAAGAAATATATTTAAAAATATTTATATTTTTGATCGTTATCAATTTAAGTGAGACTAGCTTTAAACTTAAATTGTACCGGATGCAAATAAATTCTTAATTGTTACTGAAAAAACCCCACTGTATTGGTTGTACTCCCTAAATAAATTAATCACCACAGAATAATATAAATTAAGTTCCAATTGTTAGTCAGAATTCACGCACATACGTACATAAATTAATGAAAACAAAAATTCTCATCTATAACTAGTATTATATCATCAAATATTTCAGGACTATGTAATACATTTTAACCGACCTGAAACTAAACTGAATATTTGTATAGATATCTTTATATATAAGTACCTTATGAGGCTATCCCGATAACCACACATGAGCGAACCTAATGCATAATTTGACCGATAACCAGTAAGTACTATACAATCATGTGGAAATACAAAAGTATTTGTTTGTGTTACCGAATTATTAAATACACGAACGCCCGAGGTAAGTAAACAGAAATTGGTCAACATTCAATCGCGTTGGAACCAATCGATGGCTTATGATCATACATGAATCGAATTTAAATAACGTTGCCATACCTTAAAATCTTATTAAAAACCTCTATGTTTCCGTATTACTGCTGTTTTTAGTTTGGAGTTGAACTTGGGCAAAATTATTTTACAAGGATGAATATTTAGGGTCTGACCCGGGATCTCTCTATCCGCAGTCAACAGTGTTTAAAATAAGTTTACTCCCCAGACGAGCAACTATATATTTTGTAGTTAAATAAAAATATTAGTTGACAATCATCAATCAATCAATCTTAAATTTCCGTACAGGGCTTATGCAAAATACGCCTCGTTTAAAAAGGATATGCGAAAGTGCTTTGTTTGCAATGAATAATTCTAATATTAAAATAAAATGCTTAAAAAATAAATCGAACCAACATACAAATCAAACACCCTGCGGTACGTAGGCAGAATAAACAAGGTCAGTCAAAATCCTCAGCCCCGGTCGGCCGAATTCAGTAACGGCCATGTTTATTCCGATGCTGAGAGCAATAGCTTTCAATCAATAATGTATGTCATATTTGGCTATGCACTGCTCTGGTGTTTTAGTATGTAGAGATTAATCTCGAGTAAAAATCGTACATTTTGTATTGAATGATCAGCTATAGATTGTTCAGTTGTAGATTTCATTGCGAAAGCTCTTTCAATGTTTGGCTCATAATATTGGGTAGAATTTGTGATGAGAAAATAGTTGTAGGATGTATCAAACAGCTAAGAAAATTAAATACATATACAGTAGATACATAAAATAATATTGATCAGCAAAACTAAATACATATAGGTATATCGGTCAGAAATGTTGACTTATTTTTACGCTCCATAGAAACGTGTAATTGCAATTAATAAAAGATGGAAGTATTCAATTATTAAACAGAGGGTGATTATAGCAATTGTACACGTAATAGTATCTCATATTTAAAAATGAGGACAGATAAACGTAACATGACGCCTATAACCCACAAAAAGGTAGGCTGAGTGTAGCGTACAGGTATGTATCACCAGTTATGTTTACGTCCCACTATGGAATAGGTGGTGAGTCTATTGCCATTCTCCATGCACTACAAGCTACTACTACGAGCCACTACTAAAACATAAGAGTTAGATAGTGATAATAGTAAATAATAATGCCCAACCCGGGATTTGAACCCGGAACCTCTAAATCGGCAGCAGCGCTTAACCAATACTACTATAGGCAATCAATACATATGATAAGAACTATACACGCTTAGAATCCGATATTTTCAAAGCATTCAAGTAAAGTTAGAGTTATTTGACTTAGTGAATAAACAAAAGCGATCAATGTTTCCGTCTACGGACGACACTAATTTATTATTTATGTAGAATCAAATATAATCAATTACCAATGAATATGTAAAAAGTTCATTCAAACAATTTTGTTTGTGTTAAAGCCTTATTCTGTGAACATGTTTGCATGACCCAGTACTCTTTTCCACTGGCGTGGCTGGAAAAGTAGCTCAGAAAACTAAATTAACCTTACGATACTATCGTTTTTACTAACGACAATTTAGATAAAGAAATACGGACACTTGTTACGTAAATATATATTGAAGTACCTATGCATGTATACATACATACTACATATTTAAGTACTTACGTACATGATAAACGTGTAGCACGGAATATATTGTACTAGTGTCACTTATCATCAGATGACTGTGGACGAAACTGTAAGGTACCTACGGGTTTTCATGATGTTTCCTTCACGCTATTTTTTCAGACCCTTTTATTGTTCGACTGTTGGACTCGGGTCTCCTCTCAGATTGAGCTGGTTAAGTCCATCGGGTTATAAGCCATATTCTTCACGCTTGCAGCAACTAACGAAACTGTATGCGTTTGTAAAAACGCATGTAATTTCGTGAAAAGGAGCCTGTTAGGATAGGTTTTAGGAACCACCAAAGTACTAGTGTGCTTATTAATAATTTATTAACTAACACTAGCAAATAACTGGTACAGCAAAAATACATTCAAAATATATCTATCAAAGATAATGTTGCCAATTTCCATGCAGCCATGGTGTCCTAAAATCCGCTTTTATTTATGTGTTTGTCAAGCTTACCATGGGCCAGCAGTGTTTGAACCGGGAAACACATTTACAGAGCTGTTTGTATTTGTCAAACTAAGAACCGGTACAGTGCGAGGCCCAGTAGAAATTATAGGTCCCCATACATAAATATCCATCAATTACGACCACATTTGGAGTATGTACAAATATTTTTGTTGCACAGTGACGTACTCGTAATAAAGAATTACAAACAGAAATAATGTTACGAATTACAGAACTGATGTCAATACATTTTCACAACAATTTTCAAATTTTACGTTACGGTATATTTGCGATGATTACGAGACACTATGACTTTACAATACTCTATTTACGACACGATTTTATTAACGCTTGGCAGCCAAATTGTTTACCCGTCTTAACTGAATCTCTTTCTCGAACGTTACTGCTTTTACGATAATGACTAACCATTTAGGAAGTTTAAAAAGCGAATCAAGAAACCTCCTTTTAAAAACTCTGGTAGTCTGCGACAGCATCCAACGGCATTTGATTAAGGTTCCGCAGAATGAATTTCTGGTTACACATTGCATTTTAAAATAGAAGTAATATTAGTGAACGATTAGATACAGAACAATGATTGACTGTAACTTTATATAAGTATGCAAATATAAACGTAATATCACGCCTATAAACCCCGAAGAGGTAGACAGACGAATATAATATAAAAAGCGTATTCATTGTTACTCCACAAGCAATTATACGTTTCTATATAGACATACATACATATACATACATTAATCGCTCATCCACTGCCGTTCGAATTACGCTGTGACGTCATTAAGGGACGACCACTCTAATTAGGCTTAATAAATATCTACACACTGTAGTCCTTAGCTCATATCGCATGAATATATCTCATTTGCCGTTCGTATCCTCGAAATAAATCTGACTTTCTCACTCGCTCGTTTTCATGCGAGTAAATTAAAACAAAGCAAATAAAATTATGCTTCCAGGGACGTTGAAGATGAGTTCGATAAATCTCACGAGTAATTCATTTCTGTTTCTCTACTGAAATGTAAATAACAGAGTGTTCATATTAAATAGGAAAATTATACTTGTTAAGCATAATGAAATAGAATTCTTGCTGAGTGTTATGCTGTGGGGGTTTTTATGTGTTATTTTGTTTTTGATATAAATCGTATCTATGCACATAGGTACACGTACCTATTTAATAGATAATAATAGCAACAATACATATGTGTGTGGACGCCAAAAGTTAATTAATAAAATCAATTAATGAAATTAATAATTAATAAAATAAAAAGTAAATTAGAGTTTCTTTTTACAAGATAGATCAGTAGGTACTGAGAATTATAGCTTTAACCTCGACCGATTTTGAAACGAAAAGAGTTTACAACCAAGCTTCTTCGTAAGATATACTCTGAAAGCGCTTAAGAAAGTTCGCCTAGAACTATGTATATAGTTACATTGTTGCTTGTGGTAAATTTATGGGTATTAGAAAAAAAAATCGCGATAAAAAAGTTGTTTGAAGAAAGCAGTCAGTATTATTGTGTCCATTTAAAAGATGAAATTTCTGAGCGTAGCTCTCATAATGTCAGCAACGATTTTCTCTATTCTTTTCTAAAGCAAACATTAACCGCTACAACTAAGCCGCAGTGGCTTTTTAATCTAACTAAAATTGTTGGATATCCTGCTTATACATTGATCTAGAAACTTCTAGAATAAAGCGGTTACATCTCAGCAAATAACGTAAGCATCTAAGCAGCGCTAACATTGATACAAATTTATATATTTTTTGCATAATTATCCTTCCAAATCGAAAAACTGCTAGATAATTTTATATAGAGTAAAATAGTGAAATTAACTTGCTATTGCAACTACGTTTATTAACGTAAAAACATGGACTGTTATACCAGAACAGTTTATACAAGTAAATGACAATCGGAGGAAAAATATTTGTAAAAGCCAAGGTTATGGTGACGTGCGAAGAAAAATCCAGGAATTGTAAAACGTTCTCTAAGCAATGTTATGATAAGTTGAAATATATAACTATATATTATTATAATTATTAATGGATCTTCACATAAGACAAACGAAAGGACTATTTAGGTTTATTGAAACGAAAATAAAATTAATTTGTTCAGATAATAAACGACCGTCGTACTTATAGTTATTATTTGTTTGTTTCGCTGCGTCAATTAATGCATAGCGTATTTGACTCATTAAATATCCCACACTGGTACATCATTTAAAAACTACATCAATTATACTCGCCACATTTAATTGATAGCACAAGTGGCGTTAAAACTCGACCTGATTTAGTAGTAGATCGCAAGCGTTATGTTGATTCCGATTCAGGCTATTTCCATCGGCTCTTTATGGGATGTTTGTGGTAAATTGTCAAGAGTCGGTCATTTTCGAAAGCGAACAGTCGTGTTTCAGACGTCAAGCGAGCATTCCATTCCATTTGTTATTCTAAGACAACAGTCGTAAACCTTATCGGAGGTCTTAAAAAACGACAGTTTATCTTTTAACGGCGTGTTTATTTAAATTTAGTTGGTTTAAGTACGGGCCACCCCATGCTAATAGATAGCTACACCAAATTGGGTTAAAGTGGACTAGATTCAAATTAAATAAAGGAAAAACACAGACATTGTAACAAAAACTTATAAGACGTAGCAATGGTACATCCAACATACAGTTACACATAATAAATGTTTGATTAGGACACTAACAAAGTGGTGTAATGACAGTGGCAGCGAAATTAAAAATATAGGTCACGCGTGCTTTCTTTCTTTATAGTAGCGTTTAGTATAATGCAAATAAAAAGCTATTATTACAACATATTTACAGAAAAACAGCATATTTTTTTTCATAAAAACGCAAGAAGTATTTGAACTATTAATTTTCGTTCGTTAATATTATTTACAGTTATTATTTGTGTTTAAACTTATGTAACACCTTAAACCGAGGGGTGCAAGGGCCTACTTAATGTTTATCGGCATTCTCTCCCAGTCAATCCTGGATGATGGATTGAGCATATGGTAGATGTATACTTCAATATTCTAAAATTCTACAGTGTTTAGGAATATGAAACTGTTTATTGAAGCAGCAGGTAAGCACTAGTTGACGAAATTTTGTTATAAATATTTGATGAAGCGTAGCTTAGCAATTAACCGTCAAAGAGTCTACTTGCCCAGACGACGCTCTCTTGGCGTTAAAAACGTGTCGTTAAGTACCAAAAAAGTTAGCGGAGTACGCTGTAAATATTAATTTTATAAAACCCTTATTTAACGAAAACCTTCACCTGTTTCCTTCTATCAAAATTCCTTTTAAATATCTACTCACTTTAAGTAACCTATTTCTCTTAATAGGTGTTAAAAGGATCGAACAATTGTTCTGGAAGCTTCCATTGAATAAATTACTAAGAAATCTGACTTCAAGCTGTCCTTTAACATTAAAATTGCTGGGAATCTTTCACAACATTCAAAGTAACGAGTATGTATAGATTTCTTGCATGTACCTATGCATCCTACGCCCGAGGAAAGTATTTTGAATATTATTCAAATTAAGACTGCCTCGTTGATCGTATTGGTTGCAAGTGCGACTGCCGATCGAGAGGTCCCGGGGTCACTACAAAATTTTCTGATTAAGATTTTCTAGTAGTGATTTGGTGTCTGGATATGTGCCGATGCATGGCGATAGGCTCACCACCTATTCCATAGAGGGACGTAAACGTAGTTACGTTTGCGTCCCGCCTGTAGTCCCCAAAGAAATAAACAGAGGAGTGTAGTACACTCCCACGTTTCACTAGTAACGTCTACGTCTCATTATGGAATAGGCGGTGAGCCTATTGCCACATACTAGAAAAACAATTACTATTAACCTACGTAATACTAGAAAGGTACGGAAACGCATATTTTATAATATAAAAAAAAGTTCACTGCTAAGCCATCTGTTCATGTTTTATTACGAAATTTTTGGTCTGTGAAGGACTATGAATTGTATAAATTATTCATTATAATCTGCCAATGGCTGTCTCCATACGAAGAAAATTCCTAATTCGGTGCACCTTTTTAAAATCTTACACGAAAAAGCTTTCTTAGAGTCGTTTGCAAAATTCCTAATGTCAAATACGTATCTGTAACTAGTACGGTCAAATCTCCCTTTGAGAGCCAACTACAAAGTTTTACTTAAATGGGTAAAGTTGTTCTACCATATGGCTCACTCATAAAATTTTAAACCAAGTTTCCCTCACAAACTTCGTGAGCGGAGCGGATTTTGTAACATCGTTCCTTTTTTTTCATACTACTTCCATAAGATAATGAATATTCTCTGCGAGTACAAACTATACGGCTAATAGTAAAAGGAGGTTCAGGTCACAGGAAATACTAAATTATACGCTTAGCTAATGGATGTCCATTTAGTATTAAATGTCAGTGGTATTATTTTGCCACATTGTCGCGGTCACTGGCGACTGTTGCTGACTGACAAGTTTCTTCGCTTTGATGCGTCATGATTATAGCAGAAATAACTACATATAATATTATCATCATTCATTGTTGGATACGAGTCTCCGTTCATAATAACAAGTTTGTCTTGGTAACCTCAAATCTGTCAAGCCATTAGAAAATTTTACACGTCTTACAGTGCAAGTTTCATCCTAAAGTTTTCATTTACTTTGACATTAATCTTTCAAATGCAACTAAATTTGTGAAGTGTGCCACGGTTTGAAACTATTAATAATTAAAGGGAAATACTGGGAGTCTGCGTCGTGGCAATGCTCCTAAAAAAATTATATGACAGCTGACTGCGCTCAGCTTGACAGGTCAATTATTTGTATATTATTCAGGCTTCAGTCCGATTTATAGAGCGTAATGCAATAGCATAGGTATGCATACTTAATAAGTTTCTAAACCTAAAATGTTAGTATCAAAGAGTTTGATATACATACGCAAACGATTACGTACAAGCCCTCTATTTTCGATTGATATCGCATTCGAACTAATGTATGTTTTATGTTCGTAAATACAGTACAAGGGATAAAACGCGAATAAGCTTGTATCGTGTGTTACGTAAGAGCTCATATCGAAATATGCGACCGTGTAACGTACATGTCATTTTATTCGAAACGACATAAAGTTCGACGAATGATAACATGTTCCTTCTCGTTCACCTTGTCGCGATAGTGCTTAGGGTATTTTACGATTACTATCCTAAAAGCTCACGTTTCTATGGATTTGCCCTTTCCAAATATTTTTCCTCCAGTCGGCCTTAAAAGAAAATGTTTTTTCCAATAATTCCTATATTCTTGTTTACTGTGCTGTACCAGAGCAGATGGCATAGACGTTATTTGTATGATTGGAAACAGGGATTTGTTTCTCATAGAGTATTTTTTTTCTATACAAGCATTACGATTAATGATAAATAACAACATCAAGTATTTACGTACGTAACATCACGCCTGTTATCCCCGAAGAAGTAGGCAGAGGAGTGTAGTACACTGCCACGTTTCACCAGTTACGTTTACGTCCCACTA
>DWTO01004529.1:0-11466 GCA_018244755.1 Jemadia pseudognetus
AGCTTCAGACGTATGTATGTTAGTATGTTTGTATGTTAGTATGTAACGGAATCTTTGAACATGATTTTTTTAACTCAGACTTATTACGAGCAAAATTTCACTTCAATTTTTTTCTTTAGAAACATTTCTCTAATCTTATCAAGAAATTATTATTAATATATAATATACATATAAATGCCTGTAAGGGTTATGCCAAAATGCCTGTCAATGTTATATGGACTTTGTTATTAATTATTAATCTGGAATATTTTATGAAATACTTAATTTGAAATCTTTCATCTTTTTATGTGTATGTCTTTACAAGGATCTCTCGTGACGTACCAATATATAGGTGAGGTGGACACAACAGTTTTCCTATATACCGATACTAATGACAACGCGAGTGGAGTGGGGGTCCGCTCTTTGTTGTCGGTAACTCAATCGGGCGCAAATGGCCCTCGCCGCGGCATCGCGTTACAAGGCGACAGCGGGCGTCCATTTCGCACGCGCGCTAACTCAATCACAGCCGCATAGAGTGCTACTCGTATAGATATGACCAAAATATACTCCATCAAAAATATACTAACTAGAATTTTAGGTTAAAGCGAACAGTGGCTCTGAATCTAGATTTGTACTCGGTGTATAGCAATAAGCTCACGCTCTAGTCCGTCATCATCATCAGCCTATTGCAGTCTACAGCTAGACATAGGCCTTCCCTGACGGATTATGCCCATAATCCCCACGCTGGGCATGCTGATGGGATGTAACCGTAACAGGTGAAACGTGGGAGTATGCTACACTCCCCTGCCTACCTTTTCGGGGACAACAGCGTGAGTTACGTTTGCGCATACTTTATTTTGGTGTGTTAAATGTGAAGGTAATAAACCGGTAATCTATTTAAGGCCATAAATATCCTTATTTTTAATACCTAAATATAAACGAGGATTTTAGGGCTACTTTCTGTCTTTATACAATTATATTTTATTTAGTAATGTTCCTGTTATAGAGTTAAGTGTGTTTAGTTGTTAGTAACAGATTCTTATAATAAGGTAAGGTAAGGTACCCGGCGTGATGATATGACAATGATGACAGTTCTACATGTTGCGATGGCTAATGTTTTGTGTTCTCCAAGACTCCCCTCGCGGACTCCCCGAACGTGACCGAGCGGCTCGCCCGCGCTCTAACAAACTATGCTGTTTTCCTTCCGCTTTGTTCTCGAGTGCCCTCTCCGGAGCGTCGCGGGCGTGTTTACACGCGTTGTGTGGACTGGTGGCGCCACATTGTTGCTCTGTTTGCCAGCGCACTATAGTGCGCTCCAGTACTCCACTAACGTCTGTTTGCGTTCACTGCACGTATCGATGAATTTTAATTGATGCAGGTCCATGGCAAATGTGTTTGAATATCCACAATAATTAATAATAATTACATTGTTATAAATATACAATGTTTAAATAGCGGGTAGTGAACTTTTGCAGTTAGTTTATATAGTGTCTGGACGGGCAGAACAGCCTACTAACTTAAAATATTAACTCAACAATGTGTTATTAATAGGTAACCTTTTTGTAAGCAATAAACATGTTGTTTTGTTCCGTTTTATCCTCTCCTTGTCTCCTAGCTCTCCTAATCTCTTCTCTTGTCTTCTGTTATCTTTTCGTTTCGTTTCGTCTCTTCTCTTAACTTCTTTTCTTCATCTGTTCCCTACCCTTAAAATTTCTTACGGTTTCTTCTTCCAATTTTTTCTCATCTGTGTAAATGAAGTAACATAACAGAACCATTACTTAGTACAGAGTTTATTTCAGTTTCCGCCGTATACCTTCACTGTGCGCGCGCGGATCTGCGACTGAAGTTACGCCAACCATTTCAAGTTGTATGGAAGTTATCGCAAGTTTTATTTGTACTGGCTAAAGTATAAAAAGGAATAAAAAGTTGAAAATTTTGATATCGTATCATGCTTTGTTTATTAACATAACGCCAGAAAAATTGATAATTGGTAAATCTGCCAAGCCGCACTTAGCCAGCGTGGCAGACTACGGTCTAAACCCCATATATTCTGAAAGGAGACCCGGATCCAACAGTGGAACGATTAAAGAGTTGATGATGATAATGAAAATTATAAACATTTAATGGAGACATTGCAATATTTTGAATTACATGTAGGTTTTTTAGAATCTATTATTTAAGAATTTATTTGTACGTATGGATGATCGGAGGTTATTTATAATGTCTTACAAACAAAATATTTGAAAATTAACTCTTGTCATAATTGCAGGTTGGTTTCGAGGCCTTCTGTATACCCAATTGACCAGTATCTGACCTTATTGGTTAAAATAAGCAAGTTTTGGTCTTTCTCTTTACCTGCATCCATCAACATTCGCATTGTTCATCTGTTTTGTCATTTCTTCATCAGCCGTTCTTTCTACATTAAAATAACATTCATTAAAAAATTATTATTTTGTATATTCGTATAACTCATATGGCACCATTACGTGTGCTCCTGTCGATAAATTAATATAATATTCAATCCCGCGGGAGTGTTTTTTCATAAAACTCCCATCGGGTTGTTGAGTGGCGGCCCTTTTAATTTTATAATTACACGGAGCGAGATGGTGTGTGATTTCGGTATGTATCCACGCAAACGGGTATGTTGCTCGCTACCTCTCGATATGAATAATTCTTTTTCGCGCTGAAATTCGCTCTCATACTCTCATATTAACATTTCGCGCTGGCCACCGCTCCGTCGCTCGTTACATTACCACAGATTCACCTTAAAAAAACCCATTCGCCATATTTTCAACGTTGCTCGACGTTTACGCTTTTTAAAATGTATTTTCTCCTAGTTTTCAGTATTTACTTCGTTTTCGTATGTCTAAATAAAATCTGTTGAAATATACTCACTGTTTATTAACTTCACAATCATCAACGTCATTCCCTATTATCCTTCTACTGTTGTACACGAGACTTATACGGGACTAATTTTCAAAATAATTATCTCTGGAAGGAAAAATGTAAATCTTTTACAATTGAATCATAATTTTCGGCAGCATTTTGTATGATAAGTAAATATCCATGTTGGAGATGATGGGCCAAAACCGATCCGGGGAGCCCTCTGTCCAGCAGTGGATTTAGAAAGGCTGGTGATGAAGATGATGATTGTATGAAAATTAATAATAACATAATTATATTTGTAATCTGAGTAATAACCTAGAAATAGGTTAACACCGTGTAGATTCTCGTATCACACGAGAAACAGAAATGGAAAACTGTACCTGACGAAACTGCGTAATACATATTTCCAGGCGAATTATTCCAAATTGCTCTCTACTTAGTAACGTCTGCAGTTTTACGAGGCGCCCATCACTTACGACTGCGCCGCGCTCATCTCGTTTCTCGTTTATTGCCCGCTACCGCTTATTAGCTATTCCGCTTCCGCTGCATTATATGACCAATATCTTAAAACTATTTGCAATAACATTTTACAATCGCTAATACGTGGAAGGCGATACTAAAATTCATTTCGATTACCGATGTTTTTAATTTTACTGTACTGTAACTTAACCTTTGTACCCAAATTAAAAGGATACATTTGATCGTTAATGTAATATTGACTGCTTCGTGAGGTTGCGAGCGCGACTTAATTGGATTCTGCCAGGTAATAATACCACATCCTGAAGAGCATCGCAGCTTACCATTACAAATAATCGTGGCCAAACTTCATGTCATATAATAGAAACAAACTGTTTATTTTAAATCTAGTTGGTCATGAAACATTGTTGTACCACGCGAAGCTGTAATTCAAAGCTATGTCAAAACTATAATAATTATTTATTGCTGATAATTTGAACCGATCATGTACAGAAGTGTAAGCCAGCCTTCCCTGGGAACAATTGGCACTTCGTAAGTTTTATTTTGGAATTAATATTATATCTACAGCTTTCTACATCAGCTGGCCAACATGACCAACTATGATCCTAACCCTTCTCGTGCTGATAGTGCACTGTTAATAGGATAGATAATTATGATAGCGAAGGTTATGGAAAGTAACTAGTGATATAGCAAAATACAAGTAGGTCTAAAAATATAAGACCATGGGATGTGGCGATGTTTAGGAGAGACCTAAATCCACAAGTGAAAATTAATGGGCTGAAAAAACCATGATGAAAACTAAGTATGGTTATTTACTTTTATTAGTAGAACTTCCGTATACCTTTTCTTGTTTTTATACAATATACTTGTCCATGTACAAAGTCTATTCACCTTTAACAAACCAAATTTACACGTGTTTTGAATGAAAACGAAGATTACAGGTTTAAACAAATTAATAATTAAATTAATTGGTTCTTATTTACACGAATAAGTTCAACATTCAGTAAAATGAGTTGAGTTCATTCCACTACACTATAGAAACATCATAATCAAGTTAACTGCAAGTATATTGGAACACTACAACACTGCCTACACAAATGGAATGCCGCGCGTTCCAAATTCAAATCGAAACGAGTTTGAACTGGGAATTTAAGGAGTTCTATTTTAAACCTCTTACGTACCAACAAAGTATGATATTATATGTAAAAATCCAATCTTGTCGATTAAGAAATCAGTTGTTGGGACATCTCCACACGTGGTCATCAGATCTCAAAGTGAGTGGGTAGTTATTATAACAACTAGGCGGCTGGATAAACTACAACAGATAATTAATATGTACTCATATAGATAAATTATTTACTTATTTTCAATTCATAGGTTATGAAAATCCTGTCAAATCAGAAAGAACACGGTGGTCTTAAAAACTGTATTTCCTATTACGAATTATGTTTAAGAACTATGAATAAAAGTACTCTTAACTGATATACATTTAATTTTTAGAACGATAACAACAAATATAACAGGCCGTACTAGTTGCTTATACAACCAGAACGATCTCAAGGGCGGAAGATACAGAGGCCAATGGTTTTGGAAAGGCCGGCGTGGAGACATCACCCAACGCATAGTGCTGGCGCCTTGGAGCATCTGGTGGCAGGTGGGTGCTTGCCACATATGAAAATGATTTTGCTGACTGAAATCCCCATGGTATGGTAAAAACAATGCGTATTAAACACCTTTCCATCATTAATTCCAGACGTTGATAATGCTCACAATCATATACAAATATACAGTGCACTTCCTTATCGCATACTATCTGGACAGCTCTTGGGGTTTTCTCGATAAGACCATATTGATCTGCGAAACTGTGTACGTGATCGATCTGTGCATCCACGCGCTGCACATGTTCTGGCCAGCGCTGAGATTGCATATACGGATCTACAGACGAAGCTACTTCTTCCTGCTCTACGACATATTGACCACGGTGCCGTTGACGGTCACATGTGAGTATTATTTATAATTTAAGCGTAACTGGAGCTTAGTTGAAATGGTTTGCAGCTCTATTTTAGTAGCCAAGCCAATTTCGCCTGCTTATAGTATGTCCATCCGTGCACCATCGCAGTCTATCTGGTCACAGCTGGACGCTCTGACCGTCCACAGGCAGCAGCGATGGCGATACTAGATGATGTGCTCTGTGATCCATCTGCAAGAAAACCCCTTTGAGAGGACCTATCTTCACAGACAGTTTCCACTAATCCCATCCAAAACACAGACACAAGTGTCATAAATTTAATAAAAACTGTGAAAAGCCCTCATTTCTAACAATGGTGCAATATATGTATATTTAAAATATTATTATAAGAATAATTTGTACGGTATACTAATTAGTTCAAACTAATTCAAGCAAAGATACTAACAATTGCTTCGATTTTAGTTAAATATGGAAAAAAGCACAAGGATATAGTGTTGTTTGGCAGATGGCTCGGAATATCCCGAATATATAGATTGATCCCATACTCGCAGTTTGTAAACGAAGCGGTACGTTTTTCCCTTTAAACCATTTATGATATATTTTTATACATACTGTTAATAAATAAACTAGTTAATAACTCAACTGTGTATATTCGAAATTCCAAATGTCAATTAACGTAATGTACTCCTAAATATTTTTGATTCGTGACAAAGGCCACATTAATCACGGACCAAATAATATTTTATTAATTAAAATATTATTAGTTTTGAAATGTACATTGTATAAAACAAGGTAGGTATATTATTACTTTTACGTTTCAAAAATTCATTTTCAAAGTTAAAGCAAAAGAACCGGAAATAAATCAACTAAAAATATAAAATAAGAGTAAAAATGTGAACAATATCATTGTTCTATGTAAACTCATACTGCTCTATTTTTCTCTGCGAGTTTTTCCCATGTGAATTCCAATTTCCTGTTGAAACGTATTGCATGTGTCAATTTTATACTACATTTTTCCTCCGTGTATAATATTAAATTCATGTTAGCAACATTTTATATTCACACTAGGGTTCTATGAAGTCACTATTGTCTTACATACTTATTATTACGACACTTTACATGAATTAGGTACACCGTCGATATTCGAGGGACAAAAATATAAAACACTTTGATAAGAAACGACATCAATAAACTGACATAAGAACAAACAGAATAACTTTAGAGAAAAATAATATATTGTCTACAATGAAGTTGATACGACTTTATCGTTATAATCCATTGTGTTTAATAGTTCAGAATTTTACCTATATTATAATAAAATAAAGATTAAAATGGACATGTGGGAATTGTCTTTTTCCAGTTGCGAAGTTCACGCAAAAAACTGTATGTACTGGAGCATACGGTGACAGCCGTCCTCATCCTGCACGGCAGCGCGTGCATGTGGTACGCCTTCTGTCAGTCGCCCATCGCGGACTTGAAGAAAGGGTACTCGCTCGGGTTCCCCGCGCACGTCAACTTACAGAAACTACAGTTCGATAGGTACATACATTTGTTAGTTACAATAACAGTTCAATTTAGTTACAATAGTAACAAGGCAGAAATACAACTGGAAATAATTGTACAAAACTAAATGCTACTACACGTAACGCCACCTATCGGGTGACAGTGTAAGCAAAAGATGACGATATCTTCCCGCTTTTTAATTACCTGCTTTTCTTTTGCAAATGATTACTTTGCATTCTTTGGTTACCAACTTGCAAAGTGGATTATAATGCCAGTGACTAACTTTTGGCGCTTGAACTAGCTAACCACAGATTACCAAGGAAAATATTAGGTTTTGCATATTCAATAGATTCATGACGTTGAATCAACTTCAACGACTTCATTTAATCTCGACAGCTACTCGTCCTGCTGGTATTACTGCGCCTGTCGACTATTCAATGTTATTTTTGGAGATGCGTTTCCTCTAGTAAGTAATTAGTTACCACCGTAATTATACGATTTTTAATTTTTAGCTAGGTATAAGTATAGGTAATTTGTAATTGGCATGTGTACTTTCTGATAAATTAGTAACACATAAAATATTTATATGCTACCTATCTTAATATCATATGAAAAGCAACTCATTTACGGAATCAACATAAAATCAACATTATACCTACATACATTTATTAAATAGAGATCAGTACTGTATTATATGATGACTTAGGGTACATAGGTTTGAAAATTATTCGTCTTACAAAGACTACAACTACAAGGCGTGAAAATACCGCTTACTAACAATTTACTAGTCAATCTATCACTCTAATAAACTTGTAACTGCAACAAAATATAAATTTCAGCATTTCAAGGAGAAATGGTTGACGTCTTGTCTGATGCTAGTTGGCTTCGTGCTGCTTCGATACAGCTTCATTGGCATTCTCGCCTGGGAAATGATACTAGAGAATGGTCGATGGGCCAGTTTTGTGGAGAAAGTAAGCTCGTATGCTCGTTATCACGTGGCTGGTAGTTTATTATTTTACAAAACGCAATAAGTCTTCCAAGTCATGGAATACAATAAGGATGTACGAGTAAGTACTGAGGCGCGGATCCAAATTACCCGGAACATGTATGTAGATGACGTAGATAATAGATGAATAAATATGCAAAACTTTAATATATACCTACTGAGTATTACTTATACTTATGAAGACGCCAAGATAATTGAAGGTCTATTACCGCATTCGCTCTATTCTCCTTATACTTTTCTATAATACATTTTCCAAAAGATAAATTGTCCTATATGTAGCACCCTGTAATACCCCAAAACGTTGCAACAGAATTTGTAATACTAGTGTAGAGAGTAGCAGCAACAATAGGATCAGAAGTCCTACTAAAATTATGGCTGAATTAAAGTAAAGTTTAACAATGCACGGAGCAATTTGTTGCGGCAGTAAACGCTTCCAGCCAGAATAGAGAGTTATGGAACTAAAGTTGTTCATAATTAGAGTCGATTAAGAGTTGTTCATAATTAGAGTCAATTACTCTTGAAATGATTTCTGGCTGTACAATATTTTGTATTACTTATATGATTTACTATTTGTGGCAGAGTAATAAACGTAACTTATATAAAATGAAATATGTGAGGGGAGGGAGGTCCTGGGTTCGAATCTTGGTGCGCTCTTTTCTTTACTAAATGATATTTGTTTTAATATTAAATATCACCTGCTATAATTTATGGGAAACTTTATTCGCTTCTACAACAAAATACCAAAAGACGTTATTAATTTTTCACATAAAAAGTTTCGATCCATTATTAAAGCAAATCTTAGTAAAAGCCCATTACAAAGTAAATGATTATTAAAATGAAAAAATATACTCGTAACTCCAGCGACACAATAAATTAGCTTATATTATAATATTCTTATGTAAGTGCTTATTTTAAAACATGCACAAGGACACTAGTGGAGTTTCTTTCGCCGCTTCTTCTCCATAGCGAGGCATTTTCCAATGCGGCGGTAGTTTCATTATAACGTACAATAAGTGTTCTAAGAAACCATTTTTGAATAAATGCAATTTGAATTTGAATATAAGAGTTCTTCATAACGTTCTCGAAGGCGAGTGGAGTCCGCCATCCCCCACTGTGCTACTGTAATAAACGTTTATTTTAAAACTTTACTGACTTACTTTATTATTTATTTTAAAACTTTTCTTAAAGGTGACTTGTGTCCTATAGCGTAATAATTAAAACGGCTGTGTATAATGTTGACGAGCACGATATTATGGTTAACCCCAAATTGTGCAGTATCACCACATGATCGAGTACTTGAAGTTCCGCGGAGCGCCAGCGTCGCTGATTGAGCACGCGAAGCAATACAAACAACACCTTTGGAAAATGAAAGACGGCATCCTAACTTCGGAGCATCTCCACGAACTTCCCGTACCTCTCCAAATGGAGCTCATCTTTGACATCAACGTCGGACACTTCCATGACACCCTGCTCTTCAAAGACGCTGGTAATTGTGATCAATGTGAAGTTATCTTTACAAATGCTTTTAATTTAAACAATTTAGAAAAGAAAACTTTAAATGTTTTACATATTACAACTATATACCTATATGTATTTATTTTTCTTCCATTCCTTCGAATTTACCATAGACGAGGCTTTTATGCGGCACACATCTCTGCTGATGAGGCATGAACTGTACTTGAAAGGGCAGCCAGTGTGGAATCAGGGCGTTGTGAAGAACGGTATGATTTGTATCAAGCAAGGTGTCTTGGAGATGCTTTCTGATGAAGACGACGAGAGCCCCGTCATTGCTTTTAAGGAAGGAACTGTAAGCCCTATATATATATTGGACATTAGAATGTATGTTGTAGAAAATTTATCGATTTAATATGGTTTGACAGAACGGAGGAACCTGAGGCACACGCATGTCCCGATTTAAATTCTAAGCAACAATTAGCACTAAAACAAAATTCCCTCAGGATAAACTTACAAATAGAAGACCAATTTTTGAAAATATTTCTTTTGTCCAAATGTATTTCTATATCAGGTTGGTTTAAGGCGTTATACCCGGCAATTGTACTAACGAAATAGGTACATACATGAATTTCATGTTTTAAAATATCAAAAGTATTTAATATAACTTAAATTAAGTAGGTTGAAAGAATCCCTCCAAAATAATAAAGGCAATTGATACAAATTATAGGAGTACCGCAACTTCTGGCAAAAATCTGTTCTTTAATAGGTTGCGGAAGAAATTTTATAACGCAGCCAAGACATACATTCCTTGTACTTACCTTCGCAAGTTTGTATTAATGTAATCTACGCTCAAATAATATCCTACCAGGTGTTAGGAGAGATCAGCTTATTCTACTCGATTCCATCAAAAGTCACCGTGAAAGCTGCCACATACGTCGAACTGCAGGTATCATTGCTTTGTTCTATATACAACTCATGTATAATTGTTGGTCAATTTGAATGGAATATTATTAGGCCAGGTCCCTTTCGATGTAGGTAGAGAGGACCGGGTGCCAGATATTTGTATCCTGACATACCTGGAGCGCTTGTCTTTCATTAGTCATGCTGTTTAAACATATACGCCGAACTTCTAACTATGGAGGATTCTGACTCTCCTCAAGTCGTTATATGATCTTGGCACCTAAGTCCATCAACATTGACTTTGTATATCTGTTGTAACATTGGTGTTGCTCGAAGGTACTACGCAGAACGGATTTCATGAGGGCGATGGTCGAGAATCCTTCCATGCTCCAGCAGACGCGGCTGCAAGTTGAAAATAGGATCAAAAGTTCTAGGGCTAGACAGGTAAACAAAATATCATATAAAAGTAATTATGTTTTGCGATAAAGTTGGATTAAACACCAAAGGAGGTAATTTGTGGATGTATTTTTCTGTAAGAGCAAAATAATTTTCAAAACAAAAATCAAGTGGTAATAAGAAAAATAATCAAATTATTTTTATTTTCTCAAATAAAGTAAGCGTTTCATAAATCAAACATGGACAAAAAACTGACCTAATAATTAAACAGTCATTTATTAATTTTTATATTTTATATCAATATTTTGATAGAGCATTCATATAAATAGTCTATTCCCTTCTTTAATAAAGCTTTATACCATAAATGATGTACAACAAACATTTTTAGAATTTACTACCGTTTCTTTAGTAAACACGGATTAATGATGCTAAGACCGAAACGGACCTTAGCCGTAAGCCGTAGACGTAAGACGGTCGTAACTTTATTGCCGCCTTACACGCCTTCGACTAAATTTAACGACTGTTGTATGAACATACGAACCGACACCTACTTCGGAACATCGTATCCGTGGCGCACAATCGAACGTACAAGTTATCACGGAACTTGCCCCGTATGTTTTGCTTAATTTTACAAATCCTTTACAATATGTCGCTATCTCCGCGCCATTAACGCTTTAAAACATTACTATTGATGCATTTATAGTTATAACTTTTGTAAATCACAAGTTTTTTACGTACCTATTATACAAGTCATATATACAAGTTTATTATTTTATTTTTACTACAAATTCTCATATACATGACTGTTGTGACCATGTGTGTTGGTTGCAAGTGCGACTGACGATCGGGAGGTCCCGGGTTCGATTCCCGGGTCGAACACTACAAAAATTTTCAA
>DWTO01004530.1:0-11465 GCA_018244755.1 Jemadia pseudognetus
TAACTGGTGAAACGTGGGAGTGTTCTGCATTCCTCTGCCTACCTCTTCGGGGATTACAGGCGTGAAGTTACTTTACTAAAAAATAACTATAATTGTACAGTTGCTCGGAGTCTCGACTGGTGCCCAGTATATAGCAATTATCTCACTCCCTATTCCATGGTAAGACGTACTCGTATAACAAATTCGCTGAATCGTAGACGTGTAATACACTCCTCTGCCTACTTCTTCAAGGAAATACAGGCGCGATGTTATGTAAACAATCATAACAACTTTTATTTTAAGAAGTGACATAAATTACATAGCATTCGATTGCAGATACTCAACTAATATCGAGGCCATTATGTAGAGTTATGCTAAGTTCTAGATTTTAATTGGTTACACAATAACGTGATGTGTGTAATCCGAAGCGTTTTTCGACAAGCCCGAGTCGGATTTAATTTGTGTTTCAAATTTATTTCGTAAACATTATATTAACTATGATATAATTCTATTTTTACATGGAGGCATGTATTATTAGGCCAAGACTCGTTTATAATTTTGTACAGTCGATATTTATATACTCACTGCAATTAACTTGTCTTTTTATGTACCGATTTTAGGGAAATGATGAATATTTTTGAAATAACCTCGATTGAATAGGCTCACCCCTATTTCATAGCGGAACGTAAACGTAACTGGTAAGACGTAGGTTTATACCGTTCTCAACTGTCTACCTCTACCGGGATTACGGGCGGGATGTCAATCTTTTGAAATTACTGTTTTTTTAACATCTTTATTGTGAAAATAATAATTCAATTTTAAAAAATTGTAATTTTACAGTAAAATTTACCAATAAAAAATTGCAACAGTTTTTCTAATTTTGAGCGAAACAATCGACGATTCGAACTTTATTTCAAACGAAATATTGGCACGAAAGATTAATATTAAATTCGAACGACATTATTAAATTTGTAAAGTACAATCTTGTCTAGAGACTTTTTAGGTCAAAACAAGACAATATTTATGATTAAGTATACGAAAAAGAAATATTATAAAATTTCAACGATTTCTTTGCAACTTGCTCATCGGAGCGTATTCTAGCTGTTTCATTTCCGCCACTATTCCAACATGCAAAGGTTCAAATCGGCGTGTTACATCCAATAATCATAGTTGATGCGATGCACCCAGTATTTTATTAATTACAATTTTAATCACGGTTAGACCATTAAAAACTTACGTTATAAGCATCTCGGGCACGGCTTCCTTGTCATACACTCACTTCCTCACAACACAGATAAACACTAAAAATATATATTGCGAAACACACGCGCACTGAGCTGAGGTTGCGATTTT
Source organism: Jemadia pseudognetus (assembly GCA_018244755.1). Classification (NCBI taxonomy): domain Eukaryota; kingdom Metazoa; phylum Arthropoda; class Insecta; order Lepidoptera; family Hesperiidae; genus Jemadia; species Jemadia pseudognetus. The sequence continues at coordinate 1,333 of DWTO01004530.1, forward strand.
TCCAAACTTTCTAATTCCGTGGCGCGATTTTTGACAGATGACGCGGCAATCGGCGTGTGGGTCGGCGCGCGGTCGACTTCGAACTGCCAACGGTCCGTTTTCGCTGGCTTCGCTCGGTTGTTGTTTTTTTTAATTCTCTCAAACCAGTGTCGCGTTGAACCAACAGCCAGGGCAGCCAGTCCGGTGTGTTAATAATGACGCAAGTTGTTTCGGCAACTCGGAGTCCAACGCGGGTTTTTTTTATTGCCAATCGCATGACACACAGACGGCCAGTTTCATTATAACGCAGAGGTCCTATTTGAAATTCTTAAGGCGCTCGCCCAATGTCAAAGTCCGAGAAATTATTGTCATTTAATCAGTGTAACCTTCCAATGATCCGTTCTAATTTTGTTAGTGTTACTGCACAATGTTTATTCTGTTCTATGTCTTTTTACATCAAGTTTATTGTTATACTGACTGTCCCGTACTTGGTGTTGGTTGCAAGTACGACTGACGATCGGGAAGTTCTGCCTTCAATTCCCGTGTTGAACACTACAAAAATTTTCTAATTTAGATTTTCTCTCTAGTAGAGACTACTTCAGATGTCTTAAATATTAGTAATTAAATGTCTATGTGTCATTAATACTTACGTTAATATTATATATCAGTTTTCTATCAAAGGTACGTAAAGGTGGCTGTATATAAAGTATTTTAAAATTATCCGAAACAGAAATACAAAATACTTGACTCTACAATTTAGAGATTATTACTGGTCTAATATGTATAATATGTGAAAATAATAATACTGCCTACCCCGTAAGGGACCTGGCATTAAAATATAATTATTTAATAATTATATTTTAACTACTAATGTAGAGTAACAGAACGATAACTGTAAAATAATCCAACAGAAACAGGAAACGTTTTGTAAATACTGATGTATCGTCTATCACTTGCTACCACAATCTTACTCATAGATGAAAACATAAGGCACACTTAGTAGTAAAACACAACTCTATGAATAAGAATAGCGTAGATAGCAAATGCATTACAACTGAAGTGAATGCATCGCGCGTGTAATGTGGGTTGCGGTGGGCGGGTAGCTGCACCTTGCTCTAGGTCGCTCCACTTGCACACTAGAAGCAAAACTCGTTATTAATATAATCGTGTATATGTATACCATCCGAAAATAAATACTTTCTTTTATTATTATCCCATCCGTTCCCTTACGTAGTAGGTACATTGCACCCAGTGCCAAATATTATTAAATTAACCAACATTCACCTCAATATTCCCCGAAGAGGTAGGCAAAAGAGCGTAGCACACTCCGTTCCATCTTGGAATCTATTATCATGCCCTGGTATAAATATAATAGTCTCCTGACGACTACTACAAGTTTTAACTAGACATTTTATGTAAGAAAAATCCAATATTTTCCATAAGAAGTCTCGGTCGCAACCACTAAGCCAACGCAGCAGGCAAGCATCTCTTAAACTGCAGACAAGAATACTATTTTACACACACCAAATAATCATATATGTATTCTCATATCGTAACATCAGATCCATAACGCGATTTAAGACAAGAGTGAATAGCCACTTTCTAGACAAGCATGCGACATCCTAGGTATTTCGCTATTACGCGACATTATAATCAAACGGGAGCCTACGGCATTTTAAAATAAGCTATTTTATAGAGAACGCAAAGAGCTAAATATCTCGGTACTTATTGACGTGCTACTTCTGCATTCGCCACTCTCTTTAATAACGAGTACCGAATTAAACCACTTCTGAGACACTAATCAGCCAGTGTCTTACTGATTTGATCAATATAGATAAATCTTGGTTCCCTTTGGCATCTTCATCCTTCAACATAGTTATACAGTTAATAAAATAATAATAGTAGAAACGATATAGCGATGACAGTCTTTGTTTCTTTTATATAGTCTTGAATGAGAAAAGTTTAGTTTTTCTATTACAAGTTAAATTATTACCAATTCCAGCGGAAATTGTGGGTTCAGCTTAGTTTTATGATTTATTTGACATCATATTCGCTACTAATAGAAAATTTTATTTAACTTGTTAACATAGAATAGTATAAAAAATGTATAATAATATATATAATATGATTGACACTGTAATTGTAAGCCACTAACGCATTAGGCTAAGGACCTGTAATGTTAGGCATGTATGAAGAAAATAAAAAAATAAAATATTTGAATAAAAATAGACATATGCATAAGATGTTAGAGTTAAAATGATATTAAACAATAATGAAAACGCAAAAAAATGATTTCATATCACTTTATAAATAAGCAGCACACATAACCGGAGACATACCCGATAATTAGATTAGATGATTACTAATTAAGTTCAATTAAATTGAAGAACTGCCGTTCTCATTTGCCGGCTATGGTAATTACTCCGTAATTGGACTACTGGATAATTTTTCTTTACTATGAATCATCGTTATTTAAACATGAGTTCGATTTGACCTTTCTCAACACAGCCGAGAATACTGACCAACTCTCGTTGATAGGAAAAATTTAATAGTAGTAGTATTAACCTCCCCGCCCCTATCCTTACATTCGTTTATTGATTCGTTTAGACCAGTGGATTTAATATCTAGCTAATTAATCAATCAATAATTCATCGGCAATTCATATTTACAAATCCAATAGTAGTGATATAGCGCCCCCACTGCACACTCACCACAATCCTCCCCATCTTCTACATCTCCCCATCCTCCCCATCCTCTTCATCCTACCCATCCTATTCATCCTCCCCATCCTTTCTCCCCCGCTACCATCCACAACATTCTCCCCGATCCTCGACATTCTCGCTCCTCCCCGGTCCGCTTTCTGTTCCTTAGTTTATGGAGTCGTTTATATTTATGAATTTAATAGCCAGTGGAATTAAACAGCAATAAATATATGCAGTTAAATGAACTATTTTTCTGTTTTGGATTATAATTTTCCATGTGAATCAGATGCTTATTGGAAGCGAAGTGGGAGTGATTCAGGAAAAAACCAATATAAAAAACAAATGAAGAACTAGGGCAGGACTGTACTGATAGAGATATTTGGCATTCGGTACTGACAGCCTACCCAGTTAGGGACCTGGTATGACGATATAATAATAAAAATGAATAACTAATTAACTTAGACTGCCTGAAAGCCAAGCAATAAGAGGACATGGGCCGACTATTCTATGCTATGTGCCTTCCAAAGCATGGAACATTCCTGAAAACTGGCCACTAATAAACCACACCAGAACCGGCCGCGGTCGCCATTGCACAACCATACATATTCATTCCAATATACCGGTGCATCTGAATGGTGCGCTATATTTATGTTGATACATTACAAAAATTTCGTACAATATTTTTCTGTTTTTCAACATACCAACCAACCGAATACATCCGGCTGAGAAATGAAAAAGTAAAACGCGATGACGTCACTGCAATTTAAACCTTATCAGAAGGACTGAAGGTTGATAATCAATTATATAATCATTTAAAAGGTCGTAGAAGGGGAGTATCTTATTATACATATTATATAAGTTTCAATATACGAAGTAATTCTAGTTAATTGTTACTAAACAATTATGATCTCTACATACATTAGTTGACTCTACTTTTATGAATTGTCCATCAAACGATGAAACGCAGAGGTATATTCTTTGCACTTACACTGGTATTAAGATTCTTACCGGACACGTAAATTCATTTATATCATTGAAACGAATTTACATAAACGTTTTCATAATTTAGAATAAATTTAACCGATTATTTCTAATTTTTATAATATAAGCTATCACATGGACCTCTTATAAAATATAATCAAATAGTGTTTTAACGAAAAAGGCAATCAGAACTCGTTTATATCTAGTTTATAATTCTAACAACCGATGTGTTTTTAACTTTCATTATTTATTACTCTTTCAGGAAAACGACACTTTTATGTAGTGGTTTTAATGTCTGGTAACGCAAACATAATATGTAGTATATTCTCTTATCATGTATTAGAGGCCGTAAAAATGCATACACGATAGAAATATTTTATAGTGGTAATAAAATAATACACATTTAAAACAATACGTACGAACTTATATGTGATAAATCGACTACTCATACCACACTTAAAGCAACATCACTCCTGTAATCCACGAATATATAAGTAGGAGAGTGTAATACACACTCACGTTTCACTAGTTACATTTACGTACCATTATGGAATAGGTGGTGAGCCTATTGCCACACACAAGGCACATACACAAACTATAAAAAAATTGTAGTGCCTGACTCGCGGTTTGAACCCAGAACCTCTCGATCGGCAGTGCCGCTTCGAACCGACATGACCAACGAGGCAGTCGCACACACAGTCAACACGTAAATTTAGTAACACCCCATTAATTTTATTTATTTTCTTCGGGACAGCCCGACAGCTGATTAACATTAAAACTACACTAAAAGATATATTGTATTATATGCAATGCATGTTAATCAACACCAATTGTATAATTTCCTCCAAATTTTACAATTGGTCCAATTGATACACAAATTATTTAACTTTGTCTTAAATATTGTGACTGCATTGGTTCTTTAGGAAATTTGTACGTATTTAACGCGAATACAATAGAAAGGGCAAGGACCTCGCTAACTTTCTCTCCCTGACTCATTTCAAAGCCGCGTAAATTTTAGTACCAGAGCTACAGAAACTAACACTTTTCTTTATATATTTCGTTACACCTTAATACTCTAACAAAAGCCGAGCTCTGCCAGGTAAATCATGCTAAGCTGCTAATTTACTACTCTTTGGCAGAAGCTGTAAGATTCAATAGAGTCAGTTGCATACGTTGACAATAAAAGTGACTGCAAGTGAACAGATAACCTCATGGGACAGTGTTACCGGAGGGTTGTATCAAGCGCAATTCTTAGGCAGATATTATAAGAGTTTTTAGTTATTTTCCAATAACGAGATGTATATAGCAGTCAAACGCAAGTCTATTGCTAAATTTAAAAAAAAACACTTACTGACTGCGCCAACTGTAAATAAAAACACATGTGTGTTATAAACTGGTAAATATAAACAAATAATAACACAATTTTAATAATAACTAAGATTGACATTATCTCTTGAAACGTAGAGATGTTTGGTGCCTGGATCCTATGGGGTAGACTCAAGCCTACCCCTTAAGGAATCTGGCTTGATGATACCTATAATAATAATATGTTACAACAATAGGATAAATAATGTAGCGATTAGAGAAGTTACCTGATGACTGGACAGATGAATTCATTTTTAAGTCTATTGCTTATTTATTATCTTTTTTATATCTTTAGTTAGTTTCGTTAGCATACTCTGCTCTGCTCATGCCTAGGATGGCTGGCGCTACACGTAATGTGCTACATTATGCACTTGTCAAAGTTGAAATCAACGAATAAAACCAATTCAATTGCCGCAGTCGTGGTACATTCGCAGCCTAAGGCTAAGTATATTCCGCTATTGCGGTTATACATATAAATAAGGCTTTACTTTGTATTTTATTAAAATATTTTGGAATGATTAGTTCAAAATTCCATTCACATAAGTTTGCTATCAATAATATTACATTTTTTATATTACTTTAGTATTCTTATATTATACAAACAGGTCTCAAGATATTCAAAAAAATGTGACATATTTTTTTGTAATGATTTCTTAGTAAACAAAATAGTAACGTTGTAAGAAATAATTAAAAGTAAAACCGTTTATAAACAAATTACTTATGCTTAGTATTTACTAAATAAATTACTTATGCTGAATGAGAATCTACCATTTAATATGTATTTTTGGGGAAGACGATAACGCCTTCTGGAGTGTTATTTTCTGGACAATTACTATATACCTGTTTCCTGTTTTTTTATTATTTGAAAGAGAACAGATACATTTTCTATCTGTTCTCTTTCAAATAATAAAAAAAACGAAGAATAACGAATATAGAAAAGTCCTATCAGGCCGGGACATAATATTCGGTTGTATCTGCGAACCCCATAAAGGATCTGACATGACTATTAAAGGTGTTAACAATGTGATAAACTTATATAACTTGAACTTGTTCGTGATGTGTTCTAACGTGTGTGAAGTCTTCCCATCTGCACTTGCAACATGCAATATACTGTGGCGTTAAACTCTCTCATATTTAAAGGAGATCTATATTCAGCCGTGGAACGGTAAAGTAATTAATAATAATTATGTCACATGGCACTGATATATACACAACCGCCGTCGTAGAGAAAGCGATTAGCCCATTTATTAACGCAAAACTCATAGCACGTCCGGTAGTCGTTAACGCAAAATAACGCCATGAAAGCAACGAACGAGTAATTTGTGTTGACTTCAAATGAACTCATTAACGTTCACGCATAACACGCAGAACTGTTGGTGGTTTTCGAAAACGTTAATTTCGTCAGATCTAGATAGTGATTGCGTTTAAATAGTATCTAAGTTCTTGATACTGCGTTGATTCTGTTTCTGTAAGTTCCTTTTGGTTTTTGAGTCGATTTGTAGTTGCATAAAAATATTTCCTCACATAAAATTCAATACATTAATTAACCGAGAATCGAATCCCATACCCCCCTACACAGAACAAGCTTACTGAATATGACACCAAATAGGTGATTTATAAACAGCTGATATATTATTAAGAAGTCCTTAATAAGGAAACACAAGTAAAGAGGTTCATAGTACACAATGTCACTAACCCCATTATATGTATTTCGTAATTGATGGATTATATTATACCTTCATATTTGATAAAGATCCTTAATGAAAACCCTAATTACTATAGCGCTACAACTGTTAATCAAGTTGTATTGGACTTTAGACTTGCTCAGAGCGAGACACAAAGATGATTGTAACAGTATGTTCGAGAAATGTATTGCAAGTATTGACGTCATGGAGGCTTTGCATGAGTACAACGACCTCAATGGTAACTGCTCAAAAAGTAACATTAAAATTGGGAAAGCTGTACGTAACTGCTCCTGTTATATTATCTGATATTTTTGATTCGATAAAATGGTTCATTGACAAAATAATTTAATAATAAACGTTCGAGTTGATTCGAGTACAAAGCGTTCCAGTTGGGTGAAGTGACGATATACGCAATGACTGGTGATGGCTATAAACGAAAAGCTTAAGATCGAGGTCAGTGGCATGCTAGTGGACAACGTATGTCCAACATTGGACCGGAACAGGTTGATGGTGATGTTGAAAATAACTTCGTGAAGGTAATGGTAAATAAGTTTATTCTTCTGATTTGAAAAGTAATAGAACTCTACAGTAGAAGCATTGACGACAAACTTGCGTCATAATGCGGTAAGGTCAAAGAGATTTATAGAAAAACCTCTGACGTATAGTAGAGTCATTGGTAGAGCCGAGAAAAATTAATATACGCAATGAAATGCTCTTTTATTATTATTTTTTTTAATGCAAGAAAAGAATATATGTAGCAAAAAAATAAATTAAGGAAGGTAATTAAAAGTGCAGAGAGTTTACATTTCCCATTTAAAATTTATATAAATCGAACGTAATTTATGCTTAAATGTCTTTTTAGTGAAATAAAAAAAATTGTGTCGGTTTCTACTTTGTTTGATTTATAAATAAGGAAAGTACATTTTATCTTTTCGTTTTATTAAATTTTGAATACTTGCTGATATGGAGATCTATATCTTTGATTTTACTTACAATTCTAAATTCAAATTAATTTTAGAAGACTGCGCTTAAAGTATTTTATGTTCCAAAAAGTTTTTTATACAATATTTTTACAGCACAACATTACAAGTGTTTATTAGAAATATAAACCGGAAAAGAGAAGTCTTACTTAACGTACCCACGACTTCGCTTCTAAATTCGATGTTAATTAATAAACATATTTTTCCTCCTATTTAAAATAAAAGAACGTAAATAACGTGTATCCGTAAAACAGGTTAGTATATCCTTATTCCTTACAGTTCAACCATTGAACTGTGACCACACCATAAAATGTTACACAGAAAATAGTGTAGGTAACACATACTATACGTTTTCGCATAACGTACATATATTTTCTCAGGATAGTAACAAAATTATTGAATTGTATACCGGCTTAATTCAAGTATGTTTTTTTGGAATAGCCCGATTTGTTTCGATTCTAGGATGTCTTTTTTACATGAACTGCCGCCGATCGCAGGGAGGTTGCGACGTAGACGTAAATGAATATTATTTATATAATATATTATATTTACAAATATATGTTAGAAAAGCGGAGTCACAGTGTTTACAATTTAATGGCGTTTTTATCAATAGAACAGTTTTAGTTGACGGTTACTAATAGGTGTAAAATTTTTACTCTATATGTGTGTATACAGAACAGTAGTGAGTGTATATACACTCATAATAATATTATTAATTTAAACTGATATCATGTATTGTAAAATCGTCTTATCGCAGCTGCGTTAAAAAATCCTGAACAACTAGCAATACCCATGTATTGCTTAGTACATAAATAACTTTCAAATTTATTTAATTTGTTGTATGATACACTGTTTATTTTTAATATCCTTTTAACTAAAATGGATTTTTAGCCTATATATTTATAAATAAATGATTGATACTGTTTTGATTAATGATATGTCACATATAAGCATATGTGTAACAGATAAAATTGATAGTCACATTAAAAGTACGTATTCCGTTAAGAAGAATGTTTAAGATTGTAGGTGAAATTATATAATGTGTAACCAGCCTTATAAATATTCCCCTAAAACAGGTTACCGCGGGAGGGAGAAGAACTCAGTTAATACAGTGGTTGCCATTGGTGAAGCTTAATGAAGCCGGCCTGCGGTACTTACCCTCCCAATCTCATATTTTTTTTGTGTAAATTAAACCTAGCAATGACGCAGACGGGCCATCTGATGATAAGCGCTCACCATCGCGTATCGACATGTGCAACTAGAGTAAAACTAATTCATGACTCACAAAGCTCTAAAGTCTTGTAGAACCAAGAATATCATTATCATAATTTTCATTTTTATCATCATGAGCTAATTGCAGTCCACTGCTGGACATGGCTTCTATTAACGGGTTACGACCATAATCCCAACAATATAACATAAAAAATCAAAAAAGAAGAGAGTTAATTATACATATAGTTTGATCATGGGATTAATCGACTCAAACACCCTTGTTAAAGGACTTCGTTGTTGGTAAAATGCAGCAGAGGAAGAACACTGATTTTGCTACAGCTCATGAACCTTCCAACACTTTTCAATAGAAGTTAATCTGCTATGTCAATGTAGCAATGACAGTTAAATAAGGAGACGAGACTCACGATGACACAACAATATTAAAGCACGAACAAAGAACGACATTTCTTATACAAGTTTTATCAAAATTAGAATTCACACAAGGTCAAAGATGACACAAAAATTCATATATACAAAATAAAAGTTTTTACTCCTTTCAAAAGTTCCGCATTTTTTTTCGTCTTCAGTTTTAGTGTAAGCCATTAGCAGTCTTATTCAAAGTTGAATAATAAATATTTCCTAATTACATGTATGTACATCAAGATCATATTGCCTGCATGCATAAGAAGGGATCTTTTCCACTCACTTCAATAAAATCGTGGAGAATCTCCGTTTCTTATGGAACATATGGTGTTTAATTATGAGAATAAGACTAAAATGAAAATAAATTACTACTTAATACACTCACATAGTCACATATTGTGATGAAATACGCAGATGGGCTATTTGAAACAAAAAGGATACTAAAATGAAAGTAGCTGTTGAAAAAGTTTTGTGTGTTGATAAATGGTATTTATAAACAGGAAAATGACAATCAGACTCGAGTATTTATTGGAAATACTATGAGTATACAAACAATGTGTCATATTACAAATTGTATTGTACACAATGACATGTCTATGGTTCATGGACATGAGAAGTGACGAAATATGAACATTGGTTTTTTTTTTTCGTTTTTAAACATGCAAGGTTTCCAATCATTTATCGAATCATTGCGAAACAATCGAACACCCTGCCTACGTCTATTTTTCCCGTTTCACGTCATCATCATCATCATCAGCCTATTCCGTCCACAGCAGGTACATATAGTATAAATATATATATACATA
>DWTO01004531.1:0-11461 GCA_018244755.1 Jemadia pseudognetus
CGTACAAAATTATATGTATGTTTACCTGGTTACCGTAACTGTTTCTATGCATATTCTATGTCTTACAATGAAGAGTTTCAGACGAGCAGGCAGTGGTCACGATGCAAAAATGACTGCAGCTGCCTGTAGATGTCTATAACTGACCTCATAGGACTGTTAGTGTCAGTTAGTTCAGATGATATAAATAGTTTTAAGCGCGAGAGTCATTTTAATGTATAGCAACTTGTATTATATATTAATTAAAGTGATATAAGCTAGTTGGTTATATTAAGCCTGTGTTATGATAAATGTAGCTTAGCGTTATTAATTTGTTAATTAAAATAGTTGCAAGGAATGTACATTTTTACTTGATGTAATACTAATTAACTTGGAAGTCTAGTAATTCTTCAGGGAGTCGGATATAATTACTTTCCTGTCAAACACGCCCCCCGGTGGAGAGTTCGCGTACTAATTTGTTTTATTTGAACATGAAAATGAAATGAAATTCACCATTAGGTTGCATTATTGTGAAAATTCAATTTATTTACGACTATAGAATGATGATTATGAAAGTACAGTATTATTTTAAATCTGTCCCTAAGAAGTACTAACCACTTAAATCAATCTTATCAATTATTCATAGAATTTTAAACATATAATATATAAATAAAAAAACATATAAATAAAAATATTATAAATAAAAATCATTGAACAGGTAGACAACAGTAGCAGGATGAGATATTGTTTTTATAATATTATATATATTAAACAAAAGGAATACGGTCGGAGATAAAGGAAGCCATCTCAAAACTAATAAAAGCACCACAGTAAACAATACATTCAGTGCAGCCATCATGAGCGTCAAATAAGAACAGTCATAAAAGAATCGTCTAATGAAATCTGAACAATGCAAGCCCATTAAAACTTAGCTTTGCTAGAGACAAGTTTTTTTACGATTTCATAAAGGACCTGTTCCACAGACGTCGTGAGGAGTGACTGGAATTAAGAAATTGTATGAACTCCCCCCCTGCCCGCTCATTACTGAAATGCGTTTAAAATTCAGAGGTAATACAAAGCTTTTTTATGTCAATAATCAATTTCTGTCTCGTCAAGTCTGTAATGGAGGCGGCTTCAGAATAGTTTATGAGACAAGAATCTTAGATGTAAACTTATTCGATAATTGTAAGTTAAGTAATGAATGAATTTATTCAATCCACGCGTTATCGAATTGTTTATAGATTATCTACACAAACGTAACATTCTTTGTGGTCTATTTCGTTTTTTCCTTATTTGTGACACAGTTTATAATAGCTATGGAAACGCATACAAAAAATCTATTACTTACTAGATTTCGTTGGTATGCATCATCGCTTATGTACCAGATAATTTATATGCACACATAAATGCGTCAATTTTGGCCATTTTATTAGCAATGCATAGTTTATTTTTATTTATAATAGATAAGGGTTGTCAACGTTTGTATATGTATAGACGGGTATTGTAAGTCCCATGGATGCATAGCCCACTTACTCATGGTGTGACAGCTTAGTAATTTTAAAGCGTAGAAACCAGTTTTTCATTTACACGGTTTTAGTGGTGATAAAATATAATTAAAATATTTTATACTCGCCGTATCTACGCTTGCTTTACGGTTGATACGGGCCGCTTTCAAAGGAGTGGGATTAGGTTCGAGGCACAATAAGTAACTTTTCTTTCTTATTGATAGTAACTTAGCATTCAAATGATTTTACTCAGCGTGAGTCATAATCTTAGTTAATTGGTAATTAAATTATCAAAATTATATGTGAATGTTAAAATTTGTTATTGAATATGGGGTAAATTGAATTCTACAGATGTCTGTTAAAGGCTAAATAATTTTTATCTTCTATGCCGAGGGTTAAAGATATTGGAACTTTAATAGGTGGTTTAAAGACATTTATATCGTATGTATAGAAAATATATGAAAAATCATTGAGAAGTCATTTATTATATTAGCCCTTTCTTTTCTTTGATTACAAAACTTACTTTTTTAAGCAATATCAATTAACGCACTAGCCCCTAGCCTCATTCAAAGAAATCATACATACAATGATCTCGGTATAACACCGTCCTAAAACACTAAAAATAATCAAAAATAGTGAGTTTCGCGGAATTAACAATTCTGCTGGCGCGTTTTATATTACACGCCCGTACCGCGCCCGGCGAGGGTTTTATATGTGCTCGACTTTTTGAATTGCCAACATTATCATAACTAAGAGATGACTTTCCTTAATATTGAGATAATGTTAAGAAAATACCTTGTTAATAATACTTGACTTCCAGTCTAATTTAAAATGAGGGCTTGCTTAAGACTGCCTCGTTGGTCGTGGTAGTTGAAAGCGCGGACGCTCATCGAAAGATCCTGTGTTCAATTCCCTCGGAATTTTCTAACTTACAATTAGATTTTCTAGAAGTGGCTCGGAGTCTGGATATGTGCCTGGTGTATGGCAATAGACTCACCACCTATTCCGTAGTAGAACGTAAATGTAACTGTTACAACGTGGGGTGTACCAGATTCCTCTACCTCTTCAGAGATTACAGGCGTGATGTTACATTTTTTACGTTGCGTATATTCCTTCTTCGCATAGCTACCTGTGGCAATAATATGTCATCTTCAACTTGATAAAGACTCAGTGCTTGGGACATTATTATGCTAGGTAATACGCTGACTCTCTCTCGGGTGGCTATTTCAATGACATCATCAGTTTGTTCTCCTCCTGCTTAATCTTGCTTATCTTCCAATATGACAGGCAGATACAGAAGAACATCCTCGGCGCCGTGTCCGGATACCCTTTGAGTGTCTTACTGGCTTCGAAGGTTAGCAAAATTAAAATGACGGTACTATTGAGACTTATTGTATGATTTTTGTCAAGGTCAAGGTCATTATTACAATCATTTGTTTATAACTCAATGTCATAGCAAATTTTTATTAAAATACGTTACATGAGCGTAGTTTCGTTATTATTTTATTTAATACACGCGTTTGTCATTGCTTACTGTGAAGCCAAGGTTCACTTATATATATTATATTTAAATTAAATAAAAATTAATTATATAATACCATGGTTGTATAATTAATTTTAAATTGTAAGGTAATTTGTGGCTGAAAAATAGAAAAATCTATGGATATGTTATATTGTAATCTTTTTATACTTGCATTCCACGATAAAGAATAGTAGTTACCATTTAATTTCATTAATTTACCATTAAACGGCGAATTCAGTACAAAGTACAAGCAATCAGAATACCTTTAAGCGATATGCGGGCACACCTATGAAATGTATATAAATCAAAATGCACTGAGCCGCAAACAAATGCAGCAGGAGCTGGGCGTGGCGACACACCTAGTTTGTATAAATCGCCTTTAAATTCCTTCAGCGAGGAACGTCGCTTGTTATAATAAACAGGGCATCAGTCGTTTCATATCCGCTGACTAGGGTGACCACACTTCCGCGTGTAAATGTCCTGGATTTGTTTTAATTCGTAATATATAATGATACAATCATTATATCATTTTACCTATAATAGTGTATCTAATTACTAGTTAGTCGTCGATAAGTACGTTCAATACGTCAAACGCCTTGAAAATAATTTTAAACTCTTTTAAAGTGGTTTCATTCATTCAGAAGAATTGGAGAAGATTATAAAGAACAATAAGTCCCACCAGGAAGTTACTTCCCGGAACTTTGAATAACTTTTAAGGATAATACTAATTAGTTTAATACTTAATAATTAGGATAATACTAATTAGTTAAGAACGTAACATCACGCCTGCAATTCCCGGAAATAGGCAGAAGCACTTCTCTGCCTACCTTTTCGGTTTCTGTAGTAGGTACACTTACACTACAATTATTCCTTCGAATCATTCAAAAACAATGTTTAGAATAAGTATACTATTCTGGGCCGTCTTCTATCAAAGGATCAAGTCCGTTTTCCTTGCTCAAAACAATACATCACATGTTCATGGAGACCATACACACAACTCATAACAACGTTATGATAAATGCTAGACTCTAAGGTTTTAACACCGTTGATGCTAAACTATAGAATAATATAAAATATACCAACGTTTGATAGTTAAATATGAAGAGTTTTAAACTATCTTTTGTAGTGTCAACATAAGCCTGGCTATATTCTGTTTTGGTACTAAACACGTGCTGGTAGGGAGGTAGTGCTGTGCATTTACTGCCAATTGCATGCGCATATGACCTTCGTGCGAGGAAGGATGCTTAGCGCATACCGCTTGAAGGCTTGCGCCATGGGTATACACCGCCATAGGAGTAATGCAAAATAAAACAACTTTTTTAGATAGATAACTAAACAATGACGTCTAGTAAAAGTTTCCAAAATGTGTTTTTTCCAAATGATTATATTAGAAAATCAAAGTAGTATAATAAATATTACTACATACTTGTTAAGCTGTCAAATTGACAGATTATTCTGTGTTTGTAATAAAATATCAGTCTAATTTCCGGAGATAATCTACGTACGTAGAAATATATATTGTTGAAACCGTAGCTGCCACAGTGACAGCACCCTACCATGACGCGTTAAATGAGAATATTGCAAATGGCGTCGAATGGCGTCGAACTGATAGGTGCATTAACGCGCGCGCCCGCGTTATTAAACTTTGCTGTAACTGCAAATATCGGATACATTTTAATGACTTAAGGTGTCGGGGCGATGAAAATAACAGTCATTTATGCTCATAACGTTTTCTAATGTGGCACATGTTCTAGGTGCAAGATTATGAGGAAAGCAAGATTATGTTTGTTGTGTTATGGTCCGATCTGGTCCCATTCTTCCCTTGGCCATTTTTCCATAGTCACCAACTTAATCGAATTAACTACCAATCTGAGTCGACCAAGAAAATTTCCATTAAATCGTTGCTCCGTAACAATGGTTACGCCCAAACGACCACAAAGAACGCTAACAGCCTGAGGGACGAGAAATTAAAGCTGTCTTCGAGGAACTTACGAAACAATTACGTAAGAGGAAAGAGTTGATTAAAAATGCATGTTTAAAGTGGCCCCACCCTTTGCTCGAAAGGGGGTATTCAGGTGTGAAATTAGAGAAGTGTCTGCGTTTGTCGGGCTTAATTATTGAATTAATCTGGCCCTTCTTGTTTCCGAGACTCGAATTAGTGTTACCTTTGATGGTGAGGCTAAAGTGTTCAACGCTCAAGGAACAGCAACTCTTTTGACGGCTCTGTAGAAGACTCGCTGATTTTCTATTCCATTGTACTGGTTAAGTAGTAAATTGATTAAGGGCTATGACAATTAAGTAGCTGTTGTGGGTGATGGTGGTGATAAAAATATATAAATGAAAAAAATTATCCTACAAAATGAGAAACAATCTAAAATAAATTAAATATTTTATCGCTTAATGGGATTAACGAATTTGTACTTATTGTAATATTCTGAATTATGGACATGTGATATATATATATATATATATATCACATGTCCATATATATATGTATATATATATATATTAAGTAGTGTATGATATTAATAAATCGTCTAAACAGGTAATCATAGGTTATGTTGATGACATTAAATTCTCATTCTAAATGAAGATTACTAGCGAAAATTATATTAAAATTCAGGTCACCTAATTGTTCATTTAGTTGGGTAGTGAATCATTATAAATGTAATAGTACTAGGAGAACATAAGTCAGAAACGATTCAAGGGAAACTAAATTTTAAATTCGAATCGGTTACAGGATGTATCCAATTAAGTTCACGTCGCAGATGACAGATGACTGTTCCCTCTGGAGAGCTGCGTAACGACATCGCATTGCTGCGAGATATTTTCAGGAAGAATATAACATACAAGATACTATTACAAAGAAGAATGCAAATATGTTTGAAGTCGAGAGTACCGTGAAAGTATCTGATTTGGCAGATACAAATGTTTTATTCTGTGAGGATCATCGTTAATCACAGATTTTTATAAATTTCAAGTATGTTTCTGACCCATTTTATTGTGCCTAGATTTGTAAATTTTACTAACGTCCAATTGTGTGTAATTGTGACTTTTTTATATACTCTGATTTAATAAAATTAAATTTACATACTATTCAGTCCAGATATAATCGCGTACTCATCTTGAGGACTATCAAATATTTGGGTTATTTCAACATTTTTTCTAACATCTTTTTCACTTTTTACACCACCTTATGAGCAATATCGTTCGTTTTTCAAACATTGAGTACATCCAAACACATAATAGATTATTTTTTAGTCAATTACCAAAATATTGACGAGAAATAATTCATATATCCAAACAACGTTTGTCATGTCAGCTAGTTAAATATATCAACATATTGATGTTAATTTTAATGAACTTTTAACTAATAAAGCAAACTAAACGAGATTAGTACAATGAAAATTTAAATTGCTTTTGGCCCGCGTCCAACTGAGCGAGTCTCAAATGACAGATGATTGTCTTGTCTCAGGAGGATCAAGTTGGAACACGATAATCTCAAAGATTTTGATACATTTGTTTAGGAAATTTAATTTGATAAATTGAAATATTTGATAATATATCAGCATTTTATTTCATATTAAATTGTAAAATAATAAAGCGGTAGGTACTTACTCAATACAGATGCATATTTATAATTTTTTTTAATACATTTCATTACGTGAATATGTAAAGTTAATGAGAAATAAAAGTAATGGATCTCACTTTTAACGTAACATAGCGTCTGTAATCCCCGAAAAGTTCGGGAGAGAAATGTAGTACACTCCCACGTTTCACCAGTTACGTTTGCGTCTCACTATGGAATAGGTGGTATCCACTATACGGCAATCCGTACACCGGACATATTTCCAGACTCCGAGCGACTATTAGAAAATCTAAGTAACAAAAATCCAGTAATACCGCACTCCGGGATTATAACTCAGGTTCTTCGACCGGCAGTGGTGCTTGCACCAACACGATCAACGAGGCAGTCAATAAAAATTCATAATAATTACATGTTTTTAATTCCAATTTTGTACTAAACTGACTGTCGAAGGGCATATATTATGTAAAAGGTTCCATTAAACTAATATGAAGAAATATATTTTTTTGAAGAAAAAATAAACAAAATCACCCTTTGAATTGATTTACAAGAGTGATGGGTTACTTCAAATCAAATATCCCTAGAGTTAGATTAGATTATAGCGATTCACATCAATATACATACATTTCTTACAAGTGCCGTTGTGTTCCTTGAATGATTCAATCAAGGCTCGATAGTTTTATATCGGCCACAAACGTAATATTGTTAGGGGTCGATATGTGTCGTGAAGAGGCCGATCGTGTCGGAAGTCGGTCGTAAAACTTTACGAACCACCGCCCTCTGTACCTATCTGTGACAATCATCTCACTGCACAGAGTAACAGAAACCTAGAGAGTTTAGTACTCAAAAAAGTACAGATGAAGTAAGTTCACGCCCGTAATCCACGAAGAGATAGGCAGAGGAGTATAGGAAAGCCACATGATTCATCAGTTACATTTACGTTCCACCGTGGAAAAGGTGATTAGAACCCAGAACATCTCAATCAACGTTCGCGCCTGCAACCAACACGACCAGTAACGCACTCTTCTTAATATGGGGCTAAATAAAAATTGGAACTCATTTTGTGTGTTTTTTAACACACACAGTAAGCAACAATGACAATGTGCAGCGCAGAAAAAGTAATTCATTACTCTACATTGGTAGAGCTGAGATTTCAATAAACGCCATACGATCTCTGATTGTTCCTTCTGCCCTTACACTGTTATTCACATCTCTTCGTATCCTTCATTATAGACCTTGCATTTATCAGAAAGAAGACGATACCAAAAGTTCAAATAAGATATAAAGTATATGAAATTGAATGGGTTTGTTACCTTCGGTAAAAATTGTTATTTTTTTATGCAGCAACTCTAGTTTCATAGCGTAACTTTGATAGTTTCGATGATTTTGTTTTCAACCAACATCAATTTGAAAAAAATTAAGCAAATTTCATACAAACTCTTGAGCCGGTCAATTAAGCAGTAGGTCAAATACAAAGATTTTGAAGACATTTTAAAAAATCAAAAAGGGTTGCGCTGGTGGGTTCTTTTATGAAAATTTATGAGCAATCGCGGTTAATGAGGCTGAAACGATTCTATAACTAACAGCTCGTGAAAGGGTAAGATTAATTACTGGCCATTTTTGAATTTTGGAATCACTCCAATATATCCATCGTATATATACTACGCTTTGAATTTATAGATCTTGAGTTTGGTTTCAATAAAATTTAGGCCAAGTACCTATTCATCGCGAGGTTGATGCTCGGTCGGCTAGCACCAATGATGATGATGGCTCAACTTCAATGTTCCTAGCATATTGAACCATACGAGTATAAACCCAGTGTTTAGTGTTGTGTAACAGTAATAAAACGATGATATAAATAAAAACATAACAGTGATATTAGAAATGAAATGTTCATTTATTTAACAACTTTGTTTATAGAAATATGTGAAATGAAACACAAGTATAGCACAAAAAGTCCTTCAGATATAATAATATGTTGGCGCCTTGAAAGACTGCGTCATCCCATTTTATAATGTCTTGGCAAAAATTTTGTTTACTACAACCTTCAACGAAGTACAATATCGTATGAATTTCAAGGTAATCTGTTTGGTGAATTACGTATTGGTCGTTATACTGAAGATTAAAAAGGTGTGGGGTTCAATTCCCGACTGACTATACTTCCCGAATATAAGAGTATACAGCACTCCTCTGCTTACTTATTAGGGGATTATAGGCGTGATATTAAGGTGACAATTTTTACATGGTGACAAATTTTCTTATTACACTAATGTTATTAAAATATTAATATTATTTTATTATTAGACATGGTATAAACATTAAGGTACTACCTACTTTAGTACTTTGTGTTAACAAGGGTATAAATCGTAAATCTAAAAAATATTTAACATGAAACTAAGTAAGCGTTTGAGCATCCCTTGAAAATATCTCATAAAAAATTCTCGCCTGCAACATTATATTTCTATTACGAATCTCTATGGACACATTTCCATCGAATACATTTTAATGAAAAACGTATTTTTCGTATTTATTATCGTTTCGTTCAACGCTAATAAAGTCCCGATTTGATATTAAAATTCAAAAGGAAAAGATCTCTGAATGAAGATTTTCATAGGATACATTAAAATCTGTTTCTACCGCTCCTTTGTTTGATTTGGTGTAAGGCATAAACTTTTGCGTCAAGCCTGCTTTCGAATTATTAACTATGTTTAATTTGACTATTTATCAATGTATGAATACTTAGTTTTTAAATCGGTTTATTATTTTCAAAAATTTATCTCTCAATTCAAACTTCTGTACTTTGTTTACTTTAACTTATTTTGTTTTCTACCTGACCCAAATAACGTTTGTTTTATGACTAGGATACTAAATTTGAAAATTATAGAGTAATATATGTAATTCATTAATAACATATATTACCCTATAAGTTTCCTTATTACAATAAGTATATTAGTCAATAATATATTTTTTCAAAATACTATCAGATTATTGAAACTAAACAACTCAATTATGTACAGTCTCATTCACATGAAAATATATTTCAAAACATGCATTTTGTAAAGATAAATATGTATAAATAAAAATGGCATTTTTGATATGTCATGAGCAATGAATTTAATTTTAGATTTTTTCAAAAAAATCTCTTACAGCTCTTGGCAGGCGCCGGCGGCCATGTCCGCTGGGACGGCAATAACAAGTCCATAAACCGTTTTTACTGCCTTTGTTCAACTAAATGTATGTAGGTTTCGACTTTTTAAACAATGACCGTATTTTCTTAAAAAGACTGATATTCGTAAAGAATTCGAACGGACTTGAAGACAAATAATGTGAAATTTTAAAGAGAAAGCTGATTTAAAAATGAGCTGGCGAACAAACAGGAAGAGTTAGTGGATGTTTGTTGAATTTGGAAAAGCGTTGGGAAGCTTGAAATAATATTCGTGAATGAATTCTGCTGAAGTTGAGTTTTATTGAATTAACGGAAGATTTTACACAAGAACGGGACCATTATAATGGTACAAGTATTAACGAAGTATATTTTCTAAGAAACATTGAAGTGTTGAATAGTGAGAATTACAAACTAGTAAGAAATTAAAAAAGAAAAAAAGTGTTTTTAAAAATGTAACTTGTAAAATTTTTGTAATGTTTTGTTTCGTTTTGGACCAGTTTCATACTTTGTCGATTAATTTTGATTCCGTGTATTCTAACATTTCTTATTTAAATAAATAATAACCACTGAAAATACGTTTATAAATTAAAGAAAATGATTTTTGAACTCCATCTTCTAAGAATTTTGTCTGGAACCTAGTTTTTACTGGTACAAATGGCGCATTCTACTTTTGCTCATTGACTCGACTCTGGTAATAGGTCACGACATGGCATGAGACACGCGTAATTATCTTATTCAGGATAGCGCTAGTTTAGCTATTTGCAGTTCGTAGTTCGGGTTTTATTGGTTTATAAAGGTACAGAAGTGGCAAGATTTAAAATTAACTTGATGGTAAAGATTTTAACAAATATTTTTTTATAAACACATACATACATACATAGCCTCACGCCAGGTCGCTTGCGGGGTAGGCCGAAAGCACAGAGTGCCAAATATTTCTACCCTTGCACACTTGTCGTGCCTCTTCCACATTCATCACTCTTTTCATAATAGGACGGAACCGTAACTGATGAAACGTGGACGTGTGTTGCACTCCTCTGCCTACTTCATCAGGGATTATACGCGTGATATTACGTTATACCGCTGTACATTTTAATAAAATTTTAACATATTTTTTATTTTATCATCTGTCCTATCTATAAGCGTCTGGTCTGTCTCCAGCTGTTACTATACAATTTTCTCATTTAGACAGCCAGTCTGGTAATCCTTCATCTGACGACCACTCATCATGACCCCAATATTCGTGCTCCTAATTTTATTTCTCGGAATAGAAGCTGAGAAGGTGGACAAAACTACTTGTAATGGATTTCAAGCCAATTTTGATGTAAAATCAATCATTGGAACTTGGTATGTTGTGGCAATTATTCCCGAAAAGTTGTATCCGGAAACTCGGGAATATGTATCGTGTTATAGAGCGGAATTCAGCGAAACTGATGAGGTAATTATGACCATAATTATTTACTGTAGACTGTGGACTGTGACTTAGTACTGCCTTAAACAGAACATTTTTATTTGAGAATCAATTCGTACATTCGTTGACTTCATTAAGCACAAAATATTTTTCTAATCCACTTTGTTTTTTGCTCCTTCGAAAACAATCCGTGATACGACATTAGTGGCCCGTTGGTGCAGTTAATGCAGTGCTTAATGAACCCGACTGTTGCACCGGAGGTGGTGGGTTCGATTACCATTTAGATTTAAAATTTATG